>PVJL010021199.1:0-10944 GCA_004026885.1 Lyroderma lyra
ATATCAGCTAAAACATTAAAACAATAGTGATTAGCTCCTTTTATTTATTTATTTATTTCTAGGGTATAGGCCATTGGCAACGAACAGACTGAGTATGAACGTAAATTTATTTTTACACCTAAGAAGGTTTTAGAGGAATTAGGTCCAGAGTGAGTGGCCAAGACAGAGTAACTAGCTCCTAATATTAATCAGGAAACTAACAGGCTTGCCTGCCATGTCAAAGGGCCCCCATAGTGTCTCCCCTGTCACAGCAGTGGTCTCCTCTTTATTGGGAGCCGCTGGTTATTTTAGGCCATGTCAGTTGATCGCAGTCATTTGGGGAGAAGAGGGTAATCCCTGCTCCCTTCAGAACAGGGAACAATCCCTCCCTCTTGTGCCCTTTAGGCTTTCACAGGGGTCACAGCTGCTTTGGAGGACCAGGGTGCTCCTTGTTTCAGAGGTCTGGGCTTCTGCACCCAAAGCAGGCTCCTTTATCTGGCGTTCCTCTTCTGGGGTTCCCGGGGTGGCCCTGAGGTGGCTTCAGCCTTGGTCTCTGTAACTGTGGCCAGAAGTCTGGCCTGTCTCTGGTCTTGTTTCCCATCTCACTGTTCCTTTTTTCCCCATTTTTCCTGCCTTGGATGCTAAAGACATTGAAATAAATGCCTTTGGCCTTCCTTAGGATCTGAGCCTTCTCATCAGGGATGGAACAATGGGTCAGAGGGACCTTGAGCTTGTTCAGTTTAAGTACATGTCAAAACGTCAAGGCTTTTTTTCCACAAGTCCTCTACAGCTTTCCCTAGTTCTCCGTAGTCTGTCCATTTCTTTGTACTCATCCAGAAATAACCAGCATTATGACAAACTATTTTCTTTTAGTTCCTTCAAAAATGTATTTCCATATATTATACCTTTTTAAAACATACATCTTCCTTTCTTATATTACTTAGCACCTATAACCCTCAGAATCTTAATTTTTACTGACAGTTAAAAAGGCAAACAGTTAGCATTTCTACTGGCAATTTCACAAACACAAAAGAACTATTAGCAATTCTAAAGAGGACCCAAGGTTTTTCATTCATTTCCTACAGGTCCAAGGAACTTAAAATGCTGGTTTGAGAGAGGCTTGATCTCAAAAGTGTCTTTTTTTTCCTTCCAGACCATTCCCTGAGCTCCAGTTTCTCATCCCATTATGAGGCAGGCAGTTAGAAACAAGGAAAGAGTTAACAAAAACAAGCTTTGAGGCGGGTTAACAAGAACCAAGTTTAGCTGAACTTGGCAAACTGCAAAATCAATGAGTTGATGGGGCTACTGTTGCCGTTTCTTAAAATAGCAGCCCTGAGCTTGGGACACAAGCTTAGCTGACCTCGGCCAGCTGCAAGGAGAAGTGAAATCTCTATCCAGACCACCCATACCCCCCAACACACCCTAATATGCCTTATTATTTCATACATAGAGCGTGACCACCTCGTCTGATATGCCTGTGCAGTGAGAAAAGATGATGTCATTCCCCTTATCTCACAGGTGCTAAGCAAAGACACTCTCTGCCAGTCAGGGCAGGGCTTTCCCACAGGCCAAAGAGAATAGAACTACCACGGCCTCGTTCATTGGGGCTCTTGAGCTACTTGCCTGCTCGAGCCTGCTCCTATCTCTTAGGGGTATATTTTCCTTTTCAATAAACTTTTTCTTTATTTTATCTTACTTTCCTTACATTGTTGGATATCTGATATTGAGAAGGGCACCTGTACCCTAAGAGTGCCCTCCATTCCAGCCATTTCCCCAAGGGGCAAAAGAGAGGATGGGATGGCGGGGTATAGGGTTCCACTCCGAGTGTGGGGAGGGCTAAGAACTTCTTCAGGATTCCCAGGTGGGGATGTTCTTCTTTAAGCTTCGTGAATGCCCTTTGCTGGTCAGATCCCTATTCTATCAGCTTCCTCTCTCCCACTTTGCGGCCTCATAGAGCGGTTTGGCCAGAACTGCAAAGCTTGGAATCCATATGCAGCAAAGTCCCACTGCTCCTAGGAGCTCTCTAATCTGCCTTCTTGTCTTTGGGACCGGGATGTTCTGAATAACCTGTTTTCTTTTTACCCTCAGCCACGTTGAACAGGGCTGCCTTTTCCTTGGGAACTGCTCTGGGTGGGGCTGCCAGCCCTTTCCTAGCTGAGGACATTCTTTTTTTTTTTTTTTTTTAGTGCCTGGATCCTGGCAGATGGTGCATTTGTTGCATCTTAAAGGGGGCCTGCTCTGTTGACCCTTCTGACCATTAGTTTCCTTTTCTCCCCTAAATGAGAGGGGTCCCCTTCTCCTATTCTGATCCAAAGCTAAGAGGTCTGTTTTTCTTTACAGCATGGTTGCTAAGGGGGAAGGTTTCCCTTGCATAACTCCCATGCCCTATTGAACTGGCAGTTTGGAATTCCGCATTCATCTTGACCCTGTAAAGAGGAGTCAGAACCCTCTCCTCGGTGTCTGTCTCGTTCACTCTCCAAGCACTCACATTCATTCAAATCCAACCCAAATTCCTGTCCTGGGGCAGCCTCAGTTTCCCACTTGTACTACCTTGAGCGGTACTTGGGAGGTGCCGGAGGGGGATCAGCCCTCCCTTCTGCTCAAATGGAGCAGGCCCTAGCACATTTTCTCAAATCATTCCTCCATGCCTCCGACGACTTCTGGCCCTTCCTGATATCCGTTCCTCCTGGCATTCAACTCCTTGGAAACCTGCCCAGGGGACTCCTCCTTCCACCCTGTCGAGGCGTCCACATAGGGAGGCAAAGCTAGCCATCCCTGGCACGCTCAGTGGTTCACATCGCCCAGGCCTGCTGGGGCCCCCACCTACCCCGTGGGTGCTCCATAGGGTTGCTGGGAAACACGAGGCTATTCCAACTTTACTCTCTCTCTCTCTCTGCAGGTGAGTCCAGTTCCCAGTCAGGGAACCAAAATGTTGCAGGAATCTAGGCCTGACAGAGAGAAGGAATCACCCGAACACCAAAGGTAGAAGAGGAAGGGGTTCTTTATTCAGCTGGCAGAGCCATGGCAGACAAAAGTCTAAAATGGCTGAGCTCCCTGCTCATTCTGTCCCTGTCCTTTTATTGGACATACAGGCTTTTAGACAAAGGAGCCATCGTGTTGCCTTTTGATTGGTGGTCCTAACACATTAGCTTGAATTCTTGGCGGGCTCTCACAGAAAAAAAGAATTTAGGATTTATTGCTTTTTGCGGGGAATGTCCTTGGGATTTATTAAGGGGACTGACCTTGCATCTGGGCTGGAAGTTTCTGGCATGCCAAATATGGGTGGATAACTCCTTAAGTCAGGGCTTCCTCCTATACTATTACTGTCAGGGGGCCAAACAAAGGCTCCCTCTCCCCACCTCACTATAGACTCCTCTTCCCTAGTTCTTTGGCTCTCAGTTTCACAATTTTCCTAGGCTATAGTCTTAAATGCCTCCTTGATCAATTTTCTCTGGCTCCTCACCTTAAGCAACAGACTCTGCTCCATAAATAATTACTCTGAAACTTGTACCTCATGTCTCCAGCTTGCTGATTACAATCACTACAGGCAAGCACCTCTTCCAGGCCTTTCTGGATCTAGACAGGGGATAACACCTGAATGACCAGCTAGGCCAGAAGTCAACAGGCCACAGGCTCAATGGACTTTCCATCTTGAAACCACTCAGTGACAGGGGCTATGAGACCTATTTCTTGAGTCAATGATTTTTAAACTATTAATTGAATTCATTTCTCCTCATCTAGGCACCATCAGGATACAACTGATACTCCAAAAAGGCTGCCAGCCCATCTCGACCAAAGTCAGCATGGTGGATCTCAAGACCCCTTCCCTTTTAGATCAGATAGGATGAGAATTCCATGGATCCCCTCTAGGTAGGGACAATGACTATCATCAGCAGGAAGCAGATACAGAAAATGAGACCTCCAGTCCCTCAATTTCCCATAGAGATTTGTGGGGATCACAAGTCTCAAGAGAATGTGAGGAAGGGAAATAGTACAGGGGGGATCTTGGGACCCCTCCCATGAGACTCAACTGGCTAGAATAGTCACCGCCTAGATACCACCCTTCCACTAGCAATCCCTGCCCCAGGCTAGGCAGCCACAGGAGGAGGTTCCAGGCAAATACAAGGAAGTTACAGGGCACAAGCAGTCCAGCACAGTGAGAGCTACAATGACATTTATCTAACCTGGGCCTTATTATACCATAATTGTAACGTCATACATATGCCCGGAGTTTATTAATATCATTATGACATACTGAACAATGGGAAAGAATATATGCAGTTAGAAAGGGTGATGTAATAGGCCCCATGTCAATCAAGCTTGTCAATCAGGAGGCCCCACACCCAGATGGGCATAACCCCTTACAGCCAAAGAAAATAAAAGTACCAATTAATCAGGGCTCCTGAGCCATTTTCCTGCTCGTACCTACTCCTACCCCTTAGGAGTGTACTTTCCTTTTGCCATTTGAGGCCCTCGAGTCACTCCCCTTCTTGTCTGGGCCCACTCCTCCCTCTTTGGAATGTACTTTCTTTTCAATAAACTATCTCTTAGTTTCACCTCTAGTTTTTGGTGTGTGTCTCATTCAATTCTTTGCTCAAGAACCTGGACACCACATCGAGGAGGACACCCCATTTTCCCGTGACAAAGCTGCTGGCTAGCAGAACAGAATTCTGAACTTGGTCTTTACCATGTTAATTTACACTTGTGGTAGTACATTATAGTGTATATGTCTCTCTACAAATGAAGGTGTGTGATGAAGGGGTGTTTGGGCAACAAGGGGTAGACCAGGTCGGAGATATGGAACATGACCCCCACATGGACAGGGTAATGGCTAAAAATGTTGTTGAAAGAAACAGCCACACTGTTGGTTCTATTACATTTTAAGCTTAAACATTACATATTTCAATATCCATCTTGATAAAAACAGCTTCTGGCAACAGCTTTTCTGTCATAATCAGCATTTTCGCTTTCACCTCTAAACTTGTACAGAAGTCTCTCCTTGAACTTCTTCATCTTTATTTTGATGTTCAGCTTTCTGGAGTAGCCTGGGGCCCAGCAAACCAATCAGTACACTTCCAACGGGGGCTGTGATGAGGATGGCCAGAAATGCCACCGTCAACACATCCATCCCATGTTCTTCCAACTGTTTGTCTCCATGTGATCTTGCTGTGTCCAAAGCCACAGACCCTATTGCAGCCTATAGAAGTTTAAAGGAAATATGAGACAAACACAAAAAGAAAGGTGAATTATTTTATCATTTGAAAAAGAAATTGCTTTTTATTTTGCTCAACTCAGAAAAGTTCCATTAGTCTTTTTAAAAGTATGCTGAAGTTAGTTTTCATTGTTGGTTTCCCTGTCCTTGTATCAGGAAAGAATGATGATTCATATGCACCTACCTATTTGCATAAGGTAAGGTTACCAAAATATCAGGCAAATACATTTCAAAACACAAGGCAAATAGAGACTCATGATATTAATTAACCATAACATGATTCTATATACTAAGTTTCTCCGGAGTAAAAATGAAAGTTGCTGGTCATCTTATTCTTTTACCTTCAGGAATTTGGTATTAAGAAAGAACAAGATGAAAAAATTGCAGTGATACTTACTGGAAGGTGGTGAAGTTTTAAATGATAAAAAAAATCATAAGAATATGTATTCCGTTAGAGTCTAAACTATTTGTTAAACATCAAGAAACTTGAAAAGTGGTAGGCGCCTTCAATACTTGAAGTTAATCTTATTAGGTATTTGGTTAATGAAATGTTTCATTTCAAGCTTATTTGTGTTATCTTTTAGAGTCATAATGCAATATTAGTGCACATGGGAAAATAATAAATTAATCGATTTCCTCATTCCACAGAACACAACAGTGTTAGCCTCTAGGACGGTGAAAAATAAAAGAAAATATCAGTGTGCACGAAACACAATGGCAAAGTTTACAAATTGCCCACAGATATCTGAATGTCTATTCTCCTTTCCATAACACAATTCCTAAGGTTTAACTCATTATATTTCAGTCCAAATAGGAACTTTTTATTTTCAGTCTTCTTTGCAACAAGAAGGAGCTATGTATCTAAGTTCTACGTGATGAGAAATGGTGAAAGTTGGACTCAACTGTGGAAGGCACATGCAGTGGATAGTGGTCACCCATGAAGGATGACGCTAGACTGCTGATGAGAAATAAAAAAGATCTATCTAATTAAGTCCCTGTATTGAGGGTTCTTTGTTATTGCAGGTTATCTGGTGAAGTTTTAAATGAAAAACATAACTAATTCAACATTTCATGTATTCTTGGCAAGAACTGCACACATTATGGTGTGTAGTTGACCCTTGAACAACACGGGTTTGTCCTGGTAGGTCCACTTATACATGGGTTTTTCCCAGTAAATATGCAGTTGGCCCTCCCTATCGCTGGGTTTCGCATCTGTGGTTTCAAGTAACTGTGGATCAAAAACAGTTTTTTCCAGTTGTCAATCTGTGGATGCAGGGGGCTGACTGTATGCACTGTTCTATGCCACTTTATAGACCAGATTTGAACATCCTCAGATTTTGGTTCCTGCAGGGGCATTATGGAACTGATTCCCTGTGGATACCAAGGAATGACTGAGTTTGGGGGAATCTAAAGTTATATGTGAATTTTCAATTGGGCAGGTAGGTGTTGGTGACTGGGTCAACTGTATTATTTCTCTTTCAGTTCTCTGTTGTGTGTGTTTATGTTTAAGTTTTGGGCTTTGTATGTATGCTGAGTTGTGATTTACACTATAGTATTACATGAACAAAAACGTTTCAAAAATAACTAATATAAAAAAAAATGTATAGAAGTCTTGCTTTGTGTGCAGTAGCGAAAGGAGAAAAAAAGAAAATTCTATAGAATACCTGCTTTACAGAACATACATTATTTAACATTTTGGAGATAATTTCTCCTTATGCTAAAATTTGACTTAACATCAGGAAAGTTTAGAAGTAAATCTTTCATATCAAAACTGCTAGTGTGATTATTTTGATATTTACCTACTAAAGTTACCAGAAATAGTACAGAAGCTGAAGATACTGTGAGGGAGGAACTATCCCAGGTGTGGTGCTACATTAACCTCAAAGTATTCTTAGCATTATGTGTCAGACGTCTTTGCAATCCTGATGAAAAGAAAACTTCTCGGGACTAATGCCCAAGCCCACAGCCACACAAAATCTAGCATATAGTTACAGAGCATATATATCGCAAAGCTTCTTAAATTAAGAACATTTGATTTTCACTCCATGAAATAGACATTTGCATACTTAAATAAAATAATTAAGGATAGAACAGTTAAATCTCATTTGCTATAATTAGTCTGGAAAATAGGCAATACAATCAGGAATATGTTATATTTGCAACAAATCATAATGCAACGGTTCTAATTTAATTAGCAATATATGCATTCTGCCAAGTTCATGGTCAATAATTTCAAGCATCTACCTGTCAGTGCCTTGTTCCTTAGAGTGCACAAAGTTTGGGTCATGCAATAGGGACATAAGACAGGAGGTTCAGCTAGTCTAAAAAATGTAATATCAACTAATAATCTAAAAAGGAGGAAAGTATTTTCTGAGTTGTTTGTCAGTACATCTTTCTACTTTATATGCAAAGACTGTGGTCAAGCATAACTGGTCATCAATCACAGTGACACTGAAGTATTTCTAAATACTAAGATAGGCCCTGCTGTATATGTTGTCCTCTCTTCTTAGACGATTTTGAAAAGAAAAGAATTAACTATCTCTCTGGGAGATTTACAGTTCTGACTGATAAAAATTCACGCCCTTTCCTTCTGCTACTTCTGCTTTCTAGTAGTGCAGAATTTACCAGAAATTTTGTTGTACTCGGTGCTCTACATAAATTTCAATGAACTGTCATATTTAAGGAATCAATATACCAAAAATAGAACTTTTAGAGTAGTTTACTATAAACTCTTTTCATGAACCAAATTTCAAGGACTTACTTCCACCAAATTTGAATAAGCCCTCTTATGCAAAATTTCGAGGTTAGCATATAGAAATAGAAGTTAAAATGCTAAGCCACCCTATCCATCATTACCTGGACTGTGGCCTTCGGAAGCCACGCGAAAGAAATAAATATCTTTTCCTTTACGTTAAAACCAGCAAAACACACCATCAGAAATGTAGTCAAAATTCGTATCAACACTGCAATGCCCAGGGTGGCAACACTAAGGCCTGTAAGAAATTTTAGACATAATGAAATACTGGGGGAGAAACTGAACCTGATTATTGATTCAAAACACTATTAGCAGCAGTAATCTTAAATCTACTAAAACATCGAAAAGACAAAAATAGGCAAAATTGACCAAACATCCATATTAGGGATCAATCAGACCACTAGCTTAAAAGAAAGTTATTTTCCTTAAATTAAAGGGAGAAATTGATGAAACATAGTTGAATTTTACAAAGGAGATGTGAGTGTTACTTCTCTTATGCTTTGAAACAGGCATGTCCAGCCTGCAGCCCAGGACAGCTCTGAATGTGATGCAATGCAAACTCTTAAACATTATGAGATAGTTTTGTGACCTTATTTATTTATTTTTGGCTCATCAGCTATCGTTAGTGTTAGCAATTTTATATGTGGCCCAAGACAATTCTTCGTCCAGTGCAGCCCAGGGAGGTAATAGGTTGGACCCTGCTGTTTTAAAGCAAAAACTACACTTTCGTCCACGTGTTTATTCAACAAGAATTTATTAAATGATAACTATGTATGACAAGTTTTGGACTAGTTACTGGTACACTGAAATATATAATCTACAGACTTTGCCTCTATGAACTTGGACGTCAGAGGAAGACAGCAACACAAACAACAAATTAACAATATACTATCAGGTAAGTTCAGTGTAAACATACTGGAATGAGAGCAAGAAGAAGAAAACATCAGTATTTCCATCAAAATGGTTGGGAATTCCTTACTGAGTATGAAATCATGGGTGAGATTCAAAATATTTACCAGCCAGTTTGGAGGCAATCAGCCAATCAGAACAGAGCTGGCTGGGCACTGACCAATCAAAATAGACGCTGGCACTATACACCCGCTTTACCATACTGGTGCGTGCGCCGACTTCCCGTTGGCCCTGGCTCACACGTGCAGGACCACATTCACTCCTTTAGGGTCCTTCGCTCCTAAAGCTAAGTTCATCCTGATTCGCAAACTAGGGGATGGCGACAAGGGCTGCTGCAGGCCGCTGCGCCCAAGGAAGGCATAGCTAAGGTGACTGCTGAGCAATAGGGTGGTTTTTTTTAAAAAGTAACATTTGTTAAGTGTTTACTCTGTGCCATGTCCTATATTAAACTTTCAGTGCATTACTGAATCCTTACAACCTGTGGAGTAATTTTTCTCATTATACAGTTGAAAAAAATGAAATTCACAAGGGATAAGTAACTTTCTGAAGTTCAGAAGGCCATAAAGCACCAGACGTTGCTGGAGGGTGTATTGTGAATCTGCAATATGATTTCTTCACAGAAAAACCTTAGTGGCTCTTCGTTGAAGGGTATTTCTTCCAGGCTGGTAGATGTTCAAAAGTATTTGTTGCCTGACGTGCAAGACACAAAAGATGATACCATTCCCAGGAGGGAACACTGAAGGTTTCGGGGAAGGATGGTGAGGAAGTTTTAGGCCCATTGAGTTTGAAGTTTTGTGGGACTTAGACTTGGTGAGGTCCAATTAGCAATTGGATCTATTGGTTTGCAGATAAAGATTTTGGACGTAGTTTATAATTGAAGCCACTGAGAGTGGAGAAGCTCAGAGACGTGATATAAAGTGAGAAACACAGAGGCTTGGAAAGAACTTGGAAGAGCAGCATTTAAGACACATATGGTGAATAGGAGGACTCAAGAGGGACTGCAAAATATGAAGTTTCAGAATTCAAAGGAAAAAGCATTTCAAAGAGGTCAATAATACCAAATGCTCCTGAGAGATCAGATAAAGTAAAGACTAACATGTATTCAGTAGATTTAGCAATACAACCTTGATGAGAGCAGGGTTGGTGGTGTGACGGGGCAGAAGCTGGACTGACGTGTATTAGATAAAGGAGTAAGAAAATGTTGAAATGGGGAAAGGGGGATATGTTTACCTCTTTGGAAAAGCTTGAAAAGAGGAATAGAGAGGTAGAGTGGTAGGTGAGGGGGCAAGTGACATGCGGAAAGGATCACTTTCAATTGTGCTAAAATACACAACAAAATTCACCACTGTAACCATTTTTAAGTGTACAGTTCAGTAGTATTAAGTTAAACATTCACACTTTTGGGCAACTAATCTCCAGAATTTTTTCATCTTGCAAAACTGAAACTCTGCACCCATTAAAGGACAACTCCTCTTCTCTCTTTCCCCAGACCCTGGCAACCACCTTTCTACTTTCTACCTCTATGGATTTGACTACTCTGGATACATCATATAAGTGAAATCATACAGTATTTATTTTTTTGTGATTTCATTTTGTATAGCATCCTCAAGTTTTGTCTGTGTCGTAGTATGTATTAGAATGGAAGGAAATTCCTATAGGATAGGAGAGACGAGAGTCTATTTAAATTCTAAAGAGGAGAAAACTGACAAGTATATTTAAAGATGTATGAGAATAAAGGAAGAAACTATGTGTGAGATATAGAAGGAGGAGGCAGGGGAGAGGACCCTTAGGCTGGACAGAGAATATTGTGATGAGAGGAAAGGAGAAAATGATGAGTGTATGTGTGCAAATTAACTTTAAGTATAGTGCTGTGAATCAAGGGTTTTAATATGATGACTTTTGGATGCATAAATGAATAAAAGAATGAATGAACAGGGAGTTCCCTGATGGTGTAGTGGCTTAAGGCTTCGGCGTTGGCGCTGCCAGCGCTGCGGCCTGGGTTCGATTCCCGGTCAGGGAGCTACCCACATACCAAAAAGCAAAAAAAAAAAAAAAAAAAAAAAAAAAAAAAAAAAAAAAAAAAAAAAAA
>PVJL010021200.1:0-10936 GCA_004026885.1 Lyroderma lyra
ATATAATACGAAGCCCAAACTACGTGGTAGGCTGCCTCCAGGAAGAGCCAGTGGGCCAGAGCAATGTAGTAGGTGAGCCACAGGAGCAGTGTGAGAAAAATGAGCACTTCAGCCTAGGTCAGGTTGAGGGGATAAAGGCCTGTCCCAGGCACCTGTTGATGCTGGTGAACACTGCTAAAGCCATGTTGGCAGGCAGCCCAAGGCCCAGTGCCAAGGTGCAGGCCATGGAAACTATGATGGTGCAAGCAGCATCATTTCAGAGGTTGCAGCTGCCAATAATCAGATCCCTATTAGTGCTTGGACCATGGACTAAGGAAAGAAAGAGAAGTCACTGTTGAGGTTAGCCACAATACAAGCTCTCCAATGCCACCTTTCCTCAACCCTGATCCCCTCTTTTTTAGTCCTTGCTGAAAGCAGACACTAGAAGCAAAAGTCCAGGTGACAATGAGAGGGAATGAGACCCAGCTCAGGGTTGTGGAAGAAGGGAGAATAGGAGATGGAGACCAGAGATATTTCAAGTAGAGTGGGCTTTTTTGCAAGCTGTGAGAATTATAGAAGAGGCAGAAATTCCGCAAACCTGGGAAATTTCCAACCTGGTGACTGATAAGAGCACTTCAGGCTACATCAGGTTGAGAGGATAAAGATACAGTGCGTGTCCCAGGCACCTGTTGCTGGGGAAGGCTCCCCTCACAGAGGGAGTATGGTTCACATAAATGAAGGCACAGGCATATTCAATGAACCCAAACAAGGCTGAGCCAAATGGGAGTTCTGGAGGAACAAGGCTAGAATATAGAGAATCCTTCCGAGGAAGAACCCAAGCTATCCAGATCAGTGTGGAAGGGAGCAGAGAATATATGCAGAATCACTCTTATGATGCACTGATCCAGAGGACAAGCCTATATATAGTGACCTTAGACTTGCCTTGGTAAACGTCTCCTCCTGGACTTATCTGGAATACCATGGGGAAAGTTTAAATGGTTTCACAACTCCTAGGTCTTCCAGGCTGTTTCCTACCCTCAAATCTTTTGACCACAAAGAAGTCCTGAACTTTGGACAGCTAATCAAAAAGAGCCCAGGCCTTAAAATCAAGCAGACTCTGGATACATACATTTATTTGTCTTGTGACTTTGGGCAAATTACTCAGCTTCACTGAGCCAGTCCTCTCTGCTGTAAAACGCAGATTAAAATGTTTACTTCTTAGTGTTCCTTGGAGGATTATAAGAAAACACAACACTGAGCACTGTGACTGACACTGGGGAGATAATTTATAAGCATTAACTCCCTTCTCATTTACGCAGCACACAGAAAACTGTACACCCACACAGCCAAACAAATAGCATTACAGACAGACACTTCAAGTAAACAAAACAATAGAAAGCTCTTTGCATGTAACCTCTTCTTTCCCTAAGGCAGGTAAGTGCACAAGCCAACGTTCTGCTCCTATTTCAGACACAGACACATTCTTAGGGTGTCCAAAAACTCAGTTCCTTTAATACCAAAATTTGTACTTGTGCCTTGAATCTCGTAGGCCCTAGTTTTTCATGGGACCCTGAACGAGTGTATTTTTGTCTCACCCTCTCACTCAGCTCTGTTCTTCATGGTTCTAAATCCTTCAATGACCCACCTCGGACCTTCCATTGCTATCTCATTAGATTAGTCCTCTCTTTACTCCTTGCTATTCTGGCTGCATCAGTGCTCTCTGGGCCCTGGGGGCCTAGGTTTAAGAAGATGAGACAGAGCAAAATCAGCTCCCAATCACATATTCCAGACCCTATTATCAAACAATTAACCCCAGGACATGACATGTACATTGGGCCCAACAGCTTAAGGGGCTGGGGCCCACCTGTGGAAGCTGTGAATTGTGTTTGTCAGGTATGGCAAGGGCACCAAAGAAAGGAAATGTAATTGCAGCGCAAGAGGGCACATAGAAAGAGAAAAAAAATCTGCCTTTCCGTTCACAGGGCTCAGGTTTCCTGTTCCCTAGTTCCAGACACATAAGTGGAAACTCCTATTTTATCCTCTCATCTCAGGGGTAAGATCAAAGGAGAATGGTAAGGGCTTTTAGGTGATAGTACATCCTTAGAACAGCATAGAGCCAATAGAATTGATAAGATGGAAGGTACATCTGACATAAAATAGCTTTGGCATATATTATGTCTGAGAAGCACCTATCTTAGTCTAAAGACCATGGAGGTGACAGCACAGCTGGTAATGTTCCTTGTGTCAGAGAGAAAAGAATGGTGGCAATAGTAAAGGAAAAGAGAATAGCCAAGGCTTTCCATCATTCTCCCCAGAAAGTCTTTCTTTCTTTAGCCAAGTCAAATCCTCCTTATGCATCATGAACAGAGTCAAAAGTTTCTTATCTCTTGCGACATGGTTGGGCAGAGGACCAGCAAAAACTCAGCCAGTAGTTCCTGCCAGCCCACAGCCATTTGGTAGCTCATACCATCTGTATGGTAGCCACACACTGCCAATGGGCACACTTCAGTGAATTAGATAAACCAGGATTTCTAGAGGTTGCAGGAAATGCTTGTCAGCCACTTGCAAAGGATCTACTTCTCAGTTGCTCTACAGAGACGCCTGTGCTCTTCATTCCCCAATAAAGGAGCCACTACTTTTGGTCAGGTTCAGGGATGAAGTCAGCTTGGAAAGGAGAAAGCCTCTCTGTGGGGGTTAGTTGTGGAATCAGAACACAGGGTTTTTGTTCCAAGGAGAAGGGCTGCAAGGTGATAAAGAGGATGATTTTATCACTGAACTCTCATCAGGTTACATCTCAGGCCTGAATTCCAGGGAAATAAAGCAGGACTTGGGCCTTCTCATCTAATGCCAAGGTCTTGGGAATTGCACAACTTCTTTTTGTTTCTGCCTGGCCTGGTTTCTCTTTAGGTACTATACAGGGAATATTTGGCAATGGGGAGAAGATGGAAGGGCCAATTGTTGATCATTAAACAGATTCCACTTTCAATATCATATGCTGAGTCTTGGATCCCACCAAAATAGACAGTAGAGAAATTGAGGGGGTTAAAGAGAGTCATATTGCTGAGGCAGGCTGTGTCCTGGGCCTCATGACAACACCACAAGTCTCAGTTTAGCTACCTTTCTTTCCTCCCCCTCTCCAGTTCTACCTCCCCTACTGAGCAATGTATAAAAAAGCTCTAAACTCTCTCTTTCTGGGAATGAAGTTCCCCAATGTCAGGAAAGGAGGGGAGAATCCAGGCCTGAGAGTAGAAGGCTGCCATGGGTCTTCCAGTCTGGTTGCTATGAGGGGCTTAGGAGATGGATGGGCATAAAAAAATGGAAAGCTTCCCTGAGAATGTAGACTAGATAAAAAGCAGAAGAGCAACTTGTAGGCCTCCCTCTCAGGTACAATAATCCAGTAAAGGACTCTCTGGATTCTAAGTTAAGAGTCAGTCTAGTTTGGGTTGTTCTTTCTGACAAGCTGAGTAAGCTTTCGAAGATACGCTTTACCTTTAGGGCGTATTTCCTATGCTTGCAAACTGGGGTTTAATAAACCTGCTCCTAACGATGCTCCCAAGAACTCAAGCAAAGGAGGGAAGAGAAAGGGGCAGAGAAGGAGCTGTGTCTGTTTTCCATCCCATCTTCCTCCCCTGGGGTCCCAAAGCATTCCAACTCCTTTTCTAGGTTTTCCAAGGCAACTGATGCTCAATTGGAAGGGGAGTGCCAAGTCGTTTTCATCTATGGAGCTCCATGGATCACCCAAAGAAGGCACTAAGGTCGAAGTAGATGTGCAGGTGCTCTCCCCCAAGATCTAGCGCCATGTCACCTAAGGCAGGTGGGTTTGCAGGGCACTGGTGCAGGCAGGCAGGGGTGGAGGTTACTGAGGTAACCGCTGGGTACCATTAGCCAATTCTCAATGCCATGCCACTCAACATCTCCTGGGACTTGGGAGTCAAAACCTTCGAGAGTGTGGCTGTCCCAGTGAGCACAAAGAAGCTGCCCAGCAGGACACCCAGAGCTGTGAGCAAGTGTCCCAAGGCCATGCACACCCTCCTGGAGGGCGGGATCAGAGCTCCAGGGCAGACCCAGCCAAACACCGCCCCTGTTGGTGACTTATTTATTACCGCCACTGGACTGCCAGAGGACCTGGGTCAGAGCACCCCTTTCCTTGACTTCCAGGGTAGTTGCCACCCTCTCTTTTGTCCCAGCACTGGTTGCAGGAATTGATGGCTTCTATCACTGATGAGGACACTAAGGCCCACTGGCTCTTCTTAACTGACTGAACAAGCCCTTTTGAATTCAGGGAAATTCTCTCACTCCCAGTCCCTACGGAAAGAGTGGCGTCAAACATGGCTATCTGGACTTGACCCACAGAGGATAATAAAAACAGGGCTTAATTCCTGTCTGTGCCACCCTAGCTTTGCCATCTGAGCTGCCACTTAATATCAGCGTGTCTCAGTGCCTGCTATTGTAAATGAGGATAATGAGATATCTGTCCTCCTGAGTCTGCAAGAGGCCTAAGCTAAGATGATGCCTGGCACATGTAAGAGCAGAAAAAGTTATTTTCAAGTTAGTACTTTATGTAATTATTAGTAATAAATCAATAACTAGTCATAAAATAAATTCCTCTTGGGTATATTCCCCTGAAATATTTTTTTCCACTAATATCTCTCAGCTGAAATTAAAATGTAAAAGGTTTTTGAAAATTCAGGTACTTGCCACAATGGGAATAGACGCCTTCATGGAACAAAAGCCTAAAGGCTACTCTTGGCCAATCTGCTCTTACCTGGAAAAAGACATCTATACTTAGGTGAGCAAAGTATGGGCAAAATTTTGTCAGCTGTCTATTTTTTGGAGGGTGATCCCTCCCCCAGGTGACTATGTTTGTTTCCATTTTTAATGATGAAAAATTATAAAGGCAGCTTTCATGACACAGGAAAATTACATGAATTCATATATAAATATTCATAAACATAATGTTTTATTAAAACACAACCACATCATTTAAGCACATCAGTTGTATAGATATTGCCCACAGCTGCTTTTATGCTGCAAACACAGATTTGAGTATTATAGTTGCCACGTATAGTCTGCAAAGCCAAAAATAATCACTGTCTGGTCACTTAAGACCAATATTTGTCAAACCCTGGTCTAGTGGGTCAGATAGGCTCCCCAAAGGGGTCTCAGACTGTCCACCTGCGTCCATTTCTTGCTTAGAGCTTTCTGTTTTACCTACATGCAACCTGTTGGAGTAGGAAGCAGAGTGGCTGAAGACTAAAATGTTCCACATTGAAGTAACTTTTTGAAGGATAAGTTTGCAACATGTATCAGAAGCCTTAAAAAAACCTGTGATAGTTTTTGAATCTGGAATTCTACTACTTAGGATTTATCCTACAGACATAATTAGACAATGGACAAAGATCCATTTATACAGGTTAACTTAACATCATTTATAAAATTAAAAAACTGGAAGCAATCTGAATGTCCAAACTTAGGAGGATAGATATGTTATATGCATTGGTATCAATGTGACAAAGTGTACAGAAAGGTAGATGTGGGAGAAAAAGGGTTGTCCTTGTCCATTATCAGTTGCTTCTAAATTAAAAGATAAGTCACATTAGGTGGTGAACTTATTATACATCAAGTTGACAATGCACTGTAGAATTGTATGCCTGGAACCTATGTAATCCTTGCTAACAGATGTCACCCCAATAAGTCTAACAATAAAAATGAATTAAAAAAAATAAAAAATAAAATAAAAAAATTAAAATCATAAAATATTTTTAGCTAAAAAATTTTAAAAAAATAAAATAAAAAAATAAAAAAAATAAAATATTTTAGCTAAAAAATTAAAATTAAATAAATAAATAAATAAATAAATAAATAAAATAAAAAAAAATAAAATATTTTTAGCTAAAAAATTAAAAAAGAAAAACTTGCCTGTTAGACTGTTAGGAGGCCCATTAACAGGTATCCCTAAATTAAGGAAGAAAGAAATGCAAATGAAGAATCTGGCCTTTTGGGGGTGGGGCTATTTGATACCCACAAAATAAGAGACAAAAATCCTCAGGGAACAGAGAAGATGCTTAATATGGTTTTAATCTTTTTAAAATAATTGAGACTTGTTTTATGACCTAACATGTGGTCTGAAAATGTTCCATGTACACTTGAAAAGAATGTATATTCTGCTGCTCTGGGGTGAAATGCCCTAAAAATATCCATTATGTCCATATAGTGTGTCATAAGCATCTTCTCTGATCACAATGGTATAAATCTAGAAATCAATTAAAAGAAAAAACTAAAATACACACAAACACATGAGGGTAAATAACAAGCTATTAAATAATGAATGGGTCAACACTGAGCTCAAGGAAGAAATAAAAAATTACCTTGTGACAAAAACAAAAATGAAATGAAATTACCTAAAATCTATATGACATAGTGAAAGCAGTCCTAAGAGGAAAATTCATAGCAATGAAGGTCTACTTAAAGAAACAGGAAGAATCTCAAATAAATGGTTTAACTTTACGCCTAAGGGAACTGGAAAAAGAACAGCAGACAAAGCCCAAAGTGAGAACCAGAAAAGAAATAATAAAGATCAGAAAGGATCAACTTTAAGTTATAAAATGTTTAAGTTCTAGGGATCTAATGTACAGAATAGTGATTATACTTAATACATTATTATATACTTAAAAGTTGCCAAAAGACTAGATCTTGAATATTTTAACCACACAAAATAAGTTTCCCAAGTATCTGGATTTGGTAATGGATGTGTTACCTAACCTCATTGTGGTAATTATTTTTCAATACATGTATCAAATATTGCGTTGTGTAAAGATACGAAATCAGTTAATAAATAAAATGATTTTAGATAATCATGTACTATGAAGAAAAAAGTAAAAGTAATGCAGTTTGACTGAGAGCTATGAACAATAGGTGGAAAAGCAGATGGTATTAAGCAATGTGAACACCTGCAGTAAGTGTTCTACAGTGAAGAAACAGAAAAGATAAATATTATATGTTGTCATATGCTTATTGATTTCACACTGTTCTCTAATTGTTCTCTATGTCTTATTTTTGTAGTCGCATCTTGTCAGTTTCTGATGGTTGAAATAGTGTTTTATACTTAGGTTTTATATCGTACCATCTAAAAGCAGAATATAATGTATAAAATAAATTTCAAATGAGTTCTAAAAAAAAAAATCCTCAGGGAAGAAATACAGAATATGGAATCAGCCCAGGCCCATTATCTGCTATCCTCAATGGGGAAAGATAAGATGATCAGAGAAATGCAGGGCAAAAGGGAAATAGACTCACTTATAAAACCATAAGACCTGCTTCCCAGAACTCTGCTATTATGTAGCTTTGCTTCTTTCAAATGAATCATAAAAATGGGAAAGAGGGGTGGGAAGTTCCAACTATAAGTATAAAAATCCTCAAACAATGTGAGGGTCAGGGGACTGCTTCTTGCTCTTGGTCAGCTTGCTCTACATCTTCAGAGTGTACTTTAACTTTTAACTTTTCTATAATAAATAACTTTTCTATATCTTTACAAACTGCCCCTTGACTGAATTCTTTACTTGGAGAAAAAAAAGAACCAAGGAAAAAAATCACAATTTCATGATAACATATGCACCCATTAAAAATTTCAATGTGTATTTAAACTTATATTGACATGGAGTTCTATCTGATGCAATATTAAACTAAACTGTAGTTTACAACAGCACATAGAAAATAATCCAATATTTAATGAAGAAAAATATTTTAAATATATAAATACACACATATGCACAACATTTAGATGTCCACAGATCCTTTACTATCTGCTACTTGTGAATGTATATATAATATAAATTCATATACACCAAGTATATCATTTTAACAGAAGTATAAACCAAATTTACTAAGAAAAAACCCCGATTCTCCTCGACTCTTACCTAAATAAAAACACCCTTTATTAAAAACTTGTGATTACTTTTTGATAGACTAAGCTTTTAAATACAGTATACTCTATGATGTAAAATTGTCATCCAAATAAAAAATGAAAAGATGTTTTTGGAAGGGTAGGCTATGAAAGTAATTCAAAATATAAGGTTAGTGAAATTAAAAGCTATTAATATGAAATGGAGCTATTCATTTTCAAGTGTGAATTCAAATAGACGTTCTTACCACTAACACCTCAGACATAAAATTATATTTTTATTCCACAAATCAATTCATGGTGTTTAAAAATTGAACTTGAACTAAGGTCTATTTGTTAATGCTTTTAAATAAATGCATATTTTAGTAATTATAACTGCTTGTCTGTCTCTTTGACAAATGGCAGTGCAAATATATAGGAGATTTTTTTCAGTCTACATGTCAAAATTGATGTACATATGTATTTAATTGAGTAGTTATTAATATCAATGTAATAATTGTATGTAATAAATAGATGTTAATAAAGTAATAAATAAATGTTCAAAGTATGTGATCCAATAATATTGAATGTTTTCACATTTTAAAAATTGTCAATTACTTTTTTAAAAAAATACAAAAGGAAACAGACTTTCTACATGTAGGAAAAACAAGAACACTTACATATCTGACATTCCTTGTGCTGTGTATGTCCTTTGCAAGAAACGACCTGATCTGCGTAATCAGCTTGTACAACAATGCTTTGTTCTTTGAAAGCCTGAACAACTGGGAAAATAAAAGTTTCATGGCATCTGCATGTGTAATTTCCTAGTTAAAACAAATTCAGAAACCAAAGAGAGATTTTTTTAAGTATCTTATCACTGACTATAATTGCTATCAATTGAAAGGTGGTATATATCAAGAGAAATATAATTCCTTTAAATAACTGCAATAAAAATGCGAGTTTGGAAAGTCCACACTCATTTCTAATTCTTTTAATTAGTATTAGTTCTATTTATTGAATTTTTAGAATACTAGGCGTATAGTATAATCAAAACAATGAAAGTGATGGCTTTTTAAAAGAATAGACCTGATCTCAGGTCATATGGATAAATATATTCTGTATTACTTGAAGACCATGACATGAAAAAAAATAGCTTTTAAATTACTGGAGACCTTCTAAATGTCTATAACAAGAAGCCAATGTTCTTCTATAAAACAAAATAATTAAAAACAATATAGCAAAGATTGACACATTTATCTATTTTGAACTTATTGCAAACAAAAGTCTTTATAAAACAAAATTGAAGGATAGGCAATAGAGTGGGGGACTCTATTGAAAACACAATTTTGCATTCGGTAAATATTTACTGGGTACTTACTACAAGACAGGAACTGTTCTAAGTCCTGAAAATACAGCAGAAAATAAGAAAAAGTCTTGTTTTAATAGACCTTACATTGTGGAGGTGAGAAACCAAAGATAAACAAGTAAAACAATATGTAATGTATAAATTTAGGTCATAGTAAGTGTTATGAAAGAAATAAAGCAGGTAAGGGAATGGAGAGTGATGCCATGGAGAAGGGTAATGTTGGAGTAAACATCTGAGAAGAGAACTTATGAGTATTCAAAAGAACAAACCATGCAAAGGCCTGAAGTCAGAGGATTCCAGGCAAAGGCGGGGTAGGTGCAAAATCTCTCAAGTGGGGAAAAGCTGGGCGTGATATTGGAATATTGGCAAGAAGAAGGCTGAAATAAAGTGAGTAGAGGCTAGAATGATAAGGTTGGAGAGGTAGGCAGAAGGCAAATTGTGTAGGATCTGAAAGGTCTCAGTTCATAAAAATAGCAAAACATTAAGACAGAAAGCCACTGGACATTATAGATGTAATACTTTTGAGTTGCAATAATTCAAAATTTATAAAAATGCATATTAATGCCTGTCTGCCATTTACACCAGACTCAAGCTGAACAAAACTATTGTCCCCAATTTCTTTTACATACTTCTAGAGATTACCTATTTAATTAAATATGTTGCTTCTGACTACAAATGGTAGCATAATATTAGCAAGGGTCTGCACCTTGCACTGTCACTTAGCAAGCTGCTTTGGAGGTGTACTTGCATATCTTGTGTAAAACAGCCTAATAAAAACTTTCTACACTGAATGTACCTCAGATAATCTGAAGTGCCTCTGCTGCCAAATATTTAAATGTTACAAACCTTACGCTGTTACAATGCTCCAGTAAATATCCTTACAATAAATTAGCTCTTCTTGTGCTATTATATCTGTAGAATAAGGTCTTGGAAGTGCTGTTTGGTGGGTCCAAAGTATATTAAAATTTATATATTGAGGACTTTAATTATGATGGTATTGCTAAGTTGCCTTCCATAGAAGTTATATCATGTTAAATGACCATCAGAAATGTATGTGAGCCTGTTTCCCAACACTCCAGTCCATACAATATTATCTGACCTTTTTGCACTTTCTCAGTAAGTGAAAAATTATCTAACAGGAGTGTGGTTATGTTGGAAACAAAATTCTGGTGTCGCAAATAAGTACTCGGAGATTTAAATATCTCGACAAGGCAATTTTTACTTCTGCGGAAGGGTGCATAGATGCAGACCCAGACAAAAGCTTCAAGCACACCGAGTGGAGGGTCACACACCTTTTTATACCTAACGCAAGCTTAAAACTGTGTCTTTCCCTGTTGGCTAGGGCTTCAGATTTCACACTCTTAACCTCACCCAATTGGCTATTTTACATTTTTATGACATTTCACGAGGGGGAAGGTGCGAGGAAGAGGAGACAAAGACATTCCAGGGCAGGCCATGTGACCTTTGTGTAAAAAGGATGAGTTGGGCGAGAGGATAGGGGCCTGCTCTAAGGTGAATTCCTACTGTGGGTTTCCAAGGAGGAAAGTTAGGCCCTTATTTGGAAGAAAAGACTTATATTCCTACAATCCCTTCTGTTCTTTTATTAGGTTTCATCATTATTTTCTTCAAATTCTTCTAAGAGGAGATGACTTTGTTGTTCTGAGGTATCAAGGAGTAAGAGGTTACTACGGTATGGAGTTGAAGGCTGCTTA
>PVJL010021201.1:0-10937 GCA_004026885.1 Lyroderma lyra
TTCCACTCCAAGGGGAATCCCTCCTCCTCACAGCTCTCTGCCCTATTGGACCTCAGTCTGTACCTCCTGTCCATGCTGCTGTTGGTCATGAGGCCCCTGACCCAGTCCTGCTCATTCAAGGAAGAATCTAAATGGTTCCGATTAATTGTCGATGAACAAGCAGCAAGAATACCGTACAGCGCTCTCTCCCTCAGGTCTCCCCCATAGAGGTTGTGTTTGGAGGCGATGTAGTTGAGAATGGCTCTGGTCTGCACCAGCTTCAGCCCATCCATCTCCACCATCGGCACTTGCTGGAACATCAGGCTGCCATCTTTCGAAAGAAGAAAAGTCGAGTGAAATTGTTTGTGGATCACACTCTGTCAGGATGAGAACATGTTTGTGGAAATGACTACAGATCTGAAAGGAAGCAAATTATTGCCCGGTGACATTTCAATGGGAAAAGCTTCCCGCGATCCTTTTCCTTTGCAATCTGCCTTTTACTTTTTACCCTATTATTTCATTTTCTTTTTATTTCCCGTCACATACAGGGTAGGTCCCTTGTGATCTGGTGTCAATTTGTCTCATGGACAACACCGGAAGAAATAGGAGAGAGGCTAGGGCAGGGCTGCCAGCCAAATAAATGGCCATTCAAATGGGAAGTTCCTAGAGTAAGTCCTGTGGTCTTCATTCATTGAAGGCAGGTTTTGAGGGAGATTTTCATGGAGGGGACTCTTCTCCTTGTTCTTCAATGTCTGCAATAGTTTATTTATTACCTTGCAATAAATAAACCATGAGAAAAAACTTGAGGCAACTGCTGTGGCTCTTTCTACTCTTGCTGCTCTGATGCACGTGTCTGAGTGTCCTGGGACAGGGAGGCTGTGGGGTCCTGACCTGACACAGCTCACTCACACAGAAGAAAGGCAGGAGAAAGCGAAGAGCGGGTATTCACGGGGCGCCGGGGGTGGTTCCTTCAGCGAGTCCTCAGGGAGGTCAAGGCCTTCTAGCCCAGAGTGAGTCATAAGACCTGCTCAGGGAGCCCCATGCCTTACATTTGAGCCCCTTTTTGTGCTCCCCACCACCCCCAACTCCCACCACACACACGCATAGGCACTGCCTGGTGTGAAGCCTCAACTATGACTTCTACTAGATCAGAGGAATCGAGATACTTCTTACCATTCCTTAACTTTTCCAAGTCTTCTGGAGTTTCTATAAATTTCTCTTCAAACTGCAAAGCAGAAACAGTAAGTGAGTTGTTATTTTATTCCATTACATGACACAGCTTTTAACCTTGGATGCCTCGTGTCTGATACATAGTCTGTTGGAGGTGAGATCTCTGACATTGGCAGGGTACATGGAGGAGGAGTGTGACCAAGGCCATTGGCCCATTTGGAGTAGAGCCATCAAGAAAACAGCAATATGTGCACGTAATGGCTCATGTTTGGAGGTTCAATTCACCCGCACCCCGTTTTCATCTCCGATGACAATTAGGTCCTGATTTGGGAGGTGGTGTTATTGAGGGGAAGGGACTGGAAAGTTCTAGTTAAGGAGTTTTAGTTTTTCAGGAACGCCCTTCTGTCCACCTGAGACAGGACAGGACACTGTGTGCCCCAGGATAGGGCATGCCATGAGACCAATGACCATCTCAGGTGCTGCCACCAGGGGCCTCTGTTGTCATTTACATCAGTCCATGCTATAAGGGTTACTAAGGGTGAAATGGGTCTTGTTTGCTGCACACTTTGAACTCTTTCAGCTCAGACTTTTTTCTTCTGAAAAATAGAGTACACACTAGGGTGGATTCCCAACTTCACAAATGAAAAAGAGTCCCCAAACTAGTTCTTTACTTATAACCAAAACCACTTGGGTTTCTGATATGACTACCTGGGTGTGAATATCACCTCTTCCACATACTGGCGTCTAGACCTTGAGCACATTACTGAATCTCTCTGTGTCTCAGTATCCTCACCCATAAAATGTTGTAGCTAGGGTACCTATGTTATAGCTTGATGTGCGGATTAAATCAGTAAGGTGTGCAAAGGCCTTTGCACAGTATCAGGTGCACACTAAGTGCTCAATAAATATAAATTGTCATTAGGTGTAACGATGGCTGTTGTGTCTTCATACCATCTTTTGCACCCCTTCATTTTTAAAGCATTTTAATGTTGGTGAAACATGCTCTGTTCTTGATCTACATTCAGTAATTTAAACCTCTGGTGAGCCCTTGACTCACACCCTCTTCGGTCAGACTGGGGTGGAGTAAGGGAACCCTGGGATGCTCTCAGCGTTGCCCACTCCTCACCCTCCTGTGCGGCATTCGTCCTGCCCAGGGGCTCTGAACACAGCCCTGAGCCTCAAAGCTGAAGTCTGGATACAGTGAAGACTTGGGTTCTTGGTTTATATGGAGAACTTCCTGGAATGGCACTATTTGTATTTTCTGTGCATTGTTTCTTCATGAAAGAAAGGAAGGGCTGGGCTAAAGTCCCCGTGCATTTATGAAGTAGTCAAGAAAGTGTCACTCAAGGCTAAGATAAACATGCTAGGAGGCTGAAGGGAGCGAAACAGAAGCTCCTGTCACATGACACCACCTCATCTGAAGCCCTCCCTCCTTTGCAGCTCTAACCTGAGGGCAGGGTCTCCTCTGTTCATGCATGGCCTCGCACGGAACCCAGCACTTGAAGTGCTTAAGGATTCATTCCCAAGTGAATGTATTATACATCTTTGTCCTTACAATCTGCTCTTCCCCACATCTGTGGTTATATAGTAACTTTAATTGCATTAAGTTTTAATATTGTATGTTCCCTTTTAATGGAAATCTCTAGCATGTACAAAAATAAAAATAGAAATACAAAGGTCTTTTTTGTACCCATCACTCAGCTTCAATAATTATCAATTTAAGCCTATCTTATGCCCACCCACTCTCCCTCTCTTATAAAAATTTGAAACATCCTATATATTATTTTTTTCTTAAATACTTCAATGTGCATTTCTAAAACATAAGAACTATTTTAAAATAAGCACAATATCACACCTATAATCACAACTCTACGTTAACAATAATTTTTAAATATTATCTAATATTTAATCAGTAATCAGGTTTCTAATCGTTGTATATTGATATTTTACTGTTTCTTGAAATCGAATCCAAGTGAGGCCCATACATTATGATTAGTTGATGTTTTCAGTTTCCTTTAAAAATTTCTTTTAACCATTTCTGTACTCTTTCATGGACAGGATTTCGAATTCTTTATTTGGTCAAATCAGCCTAATTCTATCCTAATATTCAGATATTTTTATTTAAAGTCAAACCATTCCTAGGTCATCTCGTGTGGAGGTCTCCTAGCTTAGTGAGAACGTACTTTGCCACAGTCTAGTTTAGACCCACCCGCACGTGACGGAGCTCAGGACCCACCTCCACGCCTGCTGCCGCCAGGAGCCACCGGATGCACTCCATTCGGCCGCGGCCATTGAAGTAGTGAAGCTTGGGCTTCCCCGCCATGGTGCAGCCTCCTGGTTTCTCTAAACACGACTGAATGAGGGAATGAATGAATGAACAAACGTACCAACACACGAGACCACAGAGACAAACCATACTTCACAGTTTGTACATTTGAGCGGAAGGGTAAGTGGCTGCTTTCTTCATGGAGGGGTTGGCGGAGTCCAGTGCAGGTCCTCATTGGCTCATATTCTCACCCACTAGTGACCGCCATTGTGAAATTGCACCAAATAAGTCTCAGGATGCCATTTGTCCTCACCCTGAGGACATAAATAGAGCAGCCTGGATCCCACACCGGTGAAGGCCCCTGTGAGAGGCCTTGAAACCACAGGGCTTCCTAACAAGGAGGAGTAGGAAGGGGCAGGGTCACTCACTTCCTTTGGCTGTCATGCTACACTTGCTCAAAGCACTAACTGGGGATTAGTCTTGCCCCTACTGTCACCAAAACCTAAATTCTCTCCACAGAGGATGCTCATTCCTTTTTTCTCTTGAAATCCTATATTTTTCCCACTGCTGGGAGAATTTTATTTTACCACCCAGAAAAGGGGATGTTAGAGATCACCGTTTTCATGTCCCCCACTCAAGTGTGAGCTCCCAGAAAGCAGAGAAATTGTCACAGTACATGGAGCACAGTACATTGCTTGCTCAAAGTTCAGTACACCCACCACATGACACGGCATGGTTACCTATCTCAAGAGCTGCTTTCTGTGTTTTAGCATGTCCCTCATAGGGTTTGCCATTTTACACTGTATCACTATAGAATAATTAAATAGTAATCTGGGATCATGGAAATGAAGTAACCAATTCTGATGATAAAATCCAACACTGTGCTATTAAAATAGAACTATTTTTTTTTTTTTTTTTTTTTTTTTTTTTTGCTATGTGGGTAGCTCCCTGGCTGGGAATCGAACCCAGGCCGCAGTGCTGACAGCGCCAACGCTGAAGCCTTAAGCCACTGCACCATCAGGGAACTCCCTAAAATAGAACTATTGAATCAGCATAATTCTATCCTACTATTCCTCATCGTAGAAACATAATGACTATGCCCCTGTGGAGAGGAATGTGAAAAGATGGTCTGAGACTGGGCCGTTTTCCTGAAGTGAACTGAGGTGTGGATTCCGGAACACTGGGTCCCGCCAGGCCGGAACCCCGGGCAGCACTGGCCGTTTATGGAAGAGACAGGAGGCCTTCTCACACCACCTCCACACATACACGGACAAGGCAATGAGGACGAAAGAAGTGTTTTTCTTTTCTAACCTTGTTTCCTTAAGCAACTGATAAATACGATGAGGAACCCACGGTTGGAGCTCTTAGTCCTTGAGGCTCTGAGTCCCCCGTCCCCACCTTTTCTCTCTGTCTTGCGCGTGTCTTTTCTTTTTTTTTTTTCTCCAGGAAAGTGAAAGTGATTTATTGAAAATGAAAGTACAAATTTGAGAGCAAAGTATAGGCAACTCCGACAACAAGTCATGCCAGAAGACACAGCCAGGGGTTTTTATCCCTCCTGGATGGGAATTAGTGAAACCTGTTGGTGTGGTTATTTCTTCTCCTCCCCCTGGGCAGGAACCTCCATTGCGTGTCTTTTCTTTAAGTTCTGCGGCGCCCTTCACTCGCCCCTAGCCTCGGTCGAGCTGGACTCGACATGTCCCCGCTCCAAAAGGAAAAAGAAAGTGCTTTGGGAGGTAGCCCAGCGGAATATTTAACTTGGAAAATAGAAGGAATTTGCAAATATTCTGTTGGACTGGGAACAACACACCTCAAGAGAAGGGCATTATTTTTCTTAACTTTGCCCAAGACGTAAACCCAGATGCATTTGCCTAGCTATCCTAAAAGCCCTGCACGTTTAGATTCGCTAGTAATTTTGAACTTTTTCTTTATTAGAAACCCTTCCTACCCCTTGATGCCAAAGCGTTGAGTGGGGAGAAGAAAAGAAGGATGAGAGGAAAAGAGGGGAGGAGGGTGAGGAAGAGAGAAGGAGAAGGAAGTACAGCACTACTTGTGCTCAGTCACAAAGCAGCCCCTGCGGACGAGCTGGTACGGGAGCTCAGTGTGGAGGTGTAAATCAGCTTCCGATCGGCAGGCGCGGAGGGTTCGTTTCCCAGCAGGAATTGCCAGTTCTAGAGACATGGAGCCATTCTCGCGTATTCGTTTCTTCTCGTGGCTCCATGTGTGGTGCTGACAAATTTAAATCCGATCCAATTGTGCTGACTTCTGTATAAAACCCACTAATGCAGCATTTATAATAGTAAAGGCAACTTTAGAATGAGCTCACACAATCCCCCTGGTGCTGCAATGGTTGTATTTTCACATCGCCTGCAATAATAACACTCTTACTTTTCCCACATCCTCAAATTCTCTGCCCTCATTTTCTAAATTCTTGATTATTTTATTTTAAAGATACGTCCTTGAAGAGCTAATAAATAATGTTTGACTTGCCTCCAGACACTCAAAGGAGGAGCAATAAAAACATAAAATACCCTTATAAAAATAACACATTTTAAAATATTTTCCTAGTGAAACAGACATGAGAAAATTTATGAAGATATGTAAGGTCGGTACTTACCTAATGACAGCTCAGGCTGTGTCTCTGCTCAGCTCCTCAATGTCACGTCCTAATAATGCCTGCATAGGTGCTTTAATAGAGTGACAACACTCTCCCTCTGAAGTGGGTGGGGTCCAACAGGAAACAGCCACTCCCCAGGCTCTCCAGGCTCCACCTAGTTCAATACCAGACCTGAAAGAAGAAAAAATAAATAACAAATCAACAACGATTCACTTCATGGTTCTCCTTTAATGCATAGAAAAGGAATTTCAGGTTGATTTGGTTGTCAATCAAGTCAGTGGAAACCAGGCATGTGTAAACTCTGCTTAAGTGTTTGTGAAATTTGCTGTAAAATTTATGGCAGATGGAGCAAAATTGTGAGGGGAAATGCGTCATGGGAGGGCAGGATCATACAGTATCGTACAAGGTGTGATAACAAATATGGTGATTATTTAAATAAAAAAATGATTACAGTAAAGGACACATTGCCATTAGTCCCCCTCAGAACACTTCCCCTGACTTCGCACACACGTATCCCATCGTTCTTGTCCCGTTCTGAAGCAGCTCTGGAGGTCCTGTGTGTCTCCTGTTGCGCTGTCATGGCTGCCTTCATGTCCTGAATCGATTCAAAACATTGACATTTCCCGGTCATGTTGACTGTGGGGAAGAGCCAGAAGTCACACGGTGCCAGGTCCAGTGCATACAATGGGGGGGGGGGGACACACCGTCATGTTTTTGTTTGACAGAAAGGTGTGTTAATGAGTTGTTCGCGATCCACGGTGAGTAGAACACTTGAAAACACAGCTTCTCTCAACCGTGGCTCACAACCGACTGCTTGGAACAAACCGAAACTTGTCACACGCCGTTACCGAGGTTCAACGCACCGCTTCCGCTGCCCGTATCAAAGGTCCCTGCCTTTTCGTTGGGTGGCACTCAGCAACAGCAGTCCCCGTCACTTTTTTTTTGCAATAGAACTATTTTATTAAGCACACGGATGTACTTATTTTGTACAAAACACAGTAACAGTTCTTCCTTTCCTCTGCCTGAGGCCGCTGCTCTGGAGCCTCATGTTTATAAGAACACTTTGGACAGCAGTCATGACAAGGTGAGGAAACATGAAAACTCTGAAAGTAAAACCACGTAAACAAAAGGGGAAACGAAAACGGGGGTCTCTTGGCTGTGGCTCTCTGCTTGCAGGCCTTGTCCTCCTTTTCTCTAAACAGTTTAGGAAGAGACTCTGAGTATTATTCAAGTAACACCATCCCACTCTCTTGGTAGCATCCCTCTTCTATGTCTATCCATCCTGATGGTGTAACTGGCTAATTTGTAACTTCTTTAAGAAATCCATTCTGATTTACAGACCTGTCAGTTGCCTGGATCCCCTTCAGTTTCAAAACAGACAAACAACGAAAAACAAACACATAACAGCAATAAGTTTTGAAAGGAAGTCAATTGAGGCTTTGAGAGGTGAAACCTATTTTCTAGAAGTCAGTGGGCTGAACGTAAGCACAGCTCGAGATAACAGATTGTGCAAATAGGTCCAGCTGGAAAATGTGTTGGGAGCCCAATGAGACCCAGTTATTCTGGATCATTATTTAAAGTGATTGTTGTCTACAGTGGAACAAATGTGTCCCCTGTGGCTTAGAAGATCTACTGCTAGCTTGATTGAGGCTACAGTCATGTGCTAGAGCTGGTTCTTGAGTTCATGAACGTTCAATCTTTCAGGTCTTGGGCAAAGCTGAAGCAAATTCAGTACCTGGTTTTGGGCCACTGTGAGGCCATTTGCTGGCATGAAGCTACTCCCACCAAAGTTCCTTAGCTGCAATACCTGGGTCATTCCTAGACCCTTCCCTTGGTGACAGTACTTGGCATTTCTCTGTAGCCCCAGGGCCTTTGCATGTGCTGTTTCTTTTGCTAAGAAGGCCTTCCCTTCTCTACTCTCAGGAATCCTGTGCTCCCTCAATCATGTTACTATTTTTACCTTACATGTTTAATATCTGCTTCCCCCATTGCTTACTGTGAACTCCTTGAGGGCAGGGCTGCGAAATGCCCATGACTGACTATAGAGCTTGGCATATGGAAGGGACTTAAAAAATATATGTATATAAATAATTTAATATTTTCTAATGAAAAATTTCTAACATATATAAATGCAGAAAGAAGATTATAATGGACCTCAATGAATCCATCATGTTATTTTAACAACTGTCAGCAATATTTTGGAGCAAATCCCAGATTTCATTTTATTTCATCAATAAATAATCTAACATATATCTTTGAAACTTTTGTAAAATTATTTACATTGCTGAAAATTGCAAAGTGTTAGAGAGTTCCCAAATACCCTCTACCTAGTGACCTGTAATATTAATATCTTATATAACTATAGTATTGTGATCCAAATAAGGAATTTAACATTGATACAATAATATTAACTAAACTGCACACCTTACTGAGGTTTTAGCAATTTTTCAACCAGTATCCTTTCTCTATCCAAGATCTCACACTATTTAGTTGCCCTAGTTTTCTCCATTCCTTGACAATTTCTTCACCTTTCTTTGTTTTTCATGATCTTGGTGCTTTCAAAGAGTACTGGTTGATTATTTTGCAGAATGTCCCTCAATATGGCTCTGCCAGATGCTTTCTCATTACTTGGTTGAAGTTATAAATTTTTTGCAAGAATACCACACAAGTTATGTTTTTCCCTTCCAAGCATATCATTTGCAGACATTACATCATATCCAAGACATCATATGTCTTATTAAGGATGATATTAACCTTGATCCTTTAACTAAAGTATTGTCTGCCAGTTTTGTCAGCTGTAATGTTACTGGTTATCCCTTTGGAATTAATAACTATCTTGTGGAGAGGTACTCTGACTATACAAGTATTCTCTTTCTGTATAAACTTTCACCAACTAACTTCTTGTCTATAGCCAATGTTACTATAATGTTTCCTTAAGGGTGATTCCCCTCACTCCTTGAATAATTGGAATTCTTTTGCCAGAAAGAGCTATCCCTTCTACCTTATTTATTTATTTGTTACCTGATTATTTACTTAAATTAGCATGGACTTGTGGTTATTTTATCCTAAGGGTTACAATCTAATACTGTCACTATACATTTTATTGCTCAAATTGTTTCAGTTTTGGCCTTTGGGAGATACGTTAGGTTGGCTACTGTGTCCTTTATGACAAGTTCCTTCTTTTTGTGGGTATTTCCATATACTTTCTGCACCAAAGATATTACAGCCTTACCTTGTATTTCCTCTGCCCCAGTCCTAAAATTAGTCACTTCTCCAAGAATCCTTGTTTCTTTTTATTGGGAAAGGTATTTCGGATCTTGAACTGTATGCATTCATTGCTTCTGGGGTTTAATGCTTCATGCCGTCCCCAGCAGGAAATATGTCTGTGTTTATATAAATATATGTGTATGTATATATGTATATTAAGCCACACACACACACATCTATATGTATTTCTTTGTCTACAATATATAATTAAAACCATGAGTTCATACTAATACTTGCTATTTATTGTCTTTAACCCCAATAAATTCTTTTTTATTTGTAACTTCTTCGCCTGACAAGAGCTCTGATTATTAAAATATACGGTATTTACGTATTTGTTCAATCCTAGTACACATAAAATAGTTTTAGAACTAACATATATCTCTTGGGAAAAATAAACTTACCACATAGAGCACAGTATACATATTTCTTTTTATCTTATATATATATTTCTTTTTGTTTTGAGCCTTATAGAATCCAGTTAAAATGCTGTTTTCCAGTTATTTAGCTTAGTTCTTTCCTTCCCCACTGCTCTGAGTTGGTTTATAATAGTCATTTGAAATTGTTACCGGAAAATGGGGTGTCCTCGTCGACACGACGTCCAGGTTCTTGGTATCTCGAGCAAAGAATTGAACGAGACACACAAAAAGTACAGAGGTGAAACAAAGAGACAGTTTATTGAGGGGAAAGTACACTCCAAACAGGTAGCAACGGGCTCGAGCAGGAGAATGGCTCAGGAGCCCTGATCATTATGTTTGGGACAGTTTATATTCCTTTCTTATGTCAGGGGGACGTGTCTCTGGGCATGGGGTCTGGTCTCTTGATTGACAAGTCTGATTGATAGGCCTGTGACATCCCCTTCTTTTATTGCCCATGTCTCCTTTTCAAATTCAATTACCTCCTGTGATTGTTTTATTTTGGGGCAGGGATTACTAGTGAGAGGGTGGTATCAGGGCAGTGGCGACTATTCCAGCAGGGTGAGTCCCATGGGAGGGGTCCCAAGATCCTCCCTAGTCTATCTGCCTTCCTCACATTTCCTTGAGAGGTGTGATCCCCACAAATCTCCATGGGAAGTTGAGGGGCTGGAGGTCTCATCTTCTGTATCTGCCTCCTGCTGAGGATGGTTGTGACCCCTACCTATTGGGGATCCAGGGAGCTCTCACCCTATCTGATCTAAAGGGGAAAGGGGTCTTGAGATCCACCACATTGACTCCTTTGGTGGAGATGGGCTGGGAGCCTTGCCAGGTGACATCTGCATTGCAAAGGCCCCTAGATAAGGAGAACCAGACCCAGTTAGTAAGTTCAAAAGCTTTGGCCCTAAATGTAGGCTTCAAAGCCATCACTGCAGGGTGACTACAGAAGGTTTGTTTAGCCCTTTGGAGTCTGCATCCTGCTGGTTTTGGTCTCCACGGCCACCCAGGTGCGACTGCCTATCCAGGAATGGCCTGGGGATGATACAGTTAACAAACACAGATTTACAGTTGCAAGGATGATTAGCTAAAATCTAGCACACCCAGCTAAGTAAAGTTTTATTATTACATATCACAAATTTTAGGATGGCTAACCAGGGCTGGAGACAGACATTTTGGAAATACAGTTAGCAAACACAAGCTACAAGTTCTTCTCTGAAGGATCAGCTCAAAC
>PVJL010021202.1:0-10938 GCA_004026885.1 Lyroderma lyra
GATTTGTTTGAGTATGCTCTCTGTGGATTGCTCTGCCCCCTCTTCTATTCCTATTATCCTGATGTTGTTTTGTCTCATGGAGTCGGATATTTCTTGCAGAGTTCTTTCAATCCTTTTGGTTCTATATTCCCTCTCTTCCTCTTTCTGAGCTGTTCCATGTTCTGGTCTTCAATATCACTAATTCTTTCCTCCATCTAGTTGGTCCTGTTTCCTATGGCAGTTATTTCATTTCTCACTTCTTTTATTGTATTATTTATTTCTCGTATTTCCATCTCAATCTTTCTTATGTTTTGAATTTCTTTGTTAAATTGTTCTTTTTGTTCACAGCGTTCCTTTTTTATGTCGTTTATATCTTTTTTTTATATTGTTTATCTCAGCTATGGTGTTCTGCCAATAGGTTTTCATTTCTCTCACAGCCTTTAGAATGGCTGCTTTAAATTCTCCGTCACTTAAATGAGACCCTTCCAGTTGTAACAAGCTATCTTCTTGGTAAATTTCATGTTTTTTTTCTGAGGAGTTTTAGTTTTTAAGGAATTCATCCTGTCTGCTGGGTTCTTCCTCTTTGACTTGAGGGCTTTATGTTCAGTGCCCAGATTATTACTTTTGTGGTGTCTTGCTGTAGTGCAGACACTAGGTGGCACTGGGGGTCAAGTTTTGGGAGAGAGGGGGGTTGTTTATTTCTTGTTTCTGATCTACTTCGTTTAGAGGCTATGCGCATATATCCTAGGGAGAGGCCAACAAAAGGCGCTCCAAGGGCAGCTCTGTCTTCTGCCCTTTGCTAGGGAAGCTGGTCTGAGGCTTATTTCTGCTGGGTCGGGGGAATGCTTTCAAATTAGCCTTTCTTCCCTGCCCTGATTCAGCATCTGGCTGTCTACGGGCTCACACTGCTTTCAGAACCCTGGGGTGCACAAGGAAGTGCATGCTCCATAAGTCCAAAGCTATGAGCCTGGCCTGAGACAGCAGGGTCACCTTTGCAGTGGGCTGGGAACAGGAACTGCAGCCTCGTGTAGATCTCCAGGGGGCCTAGAGCTGGGGTGTCATCTTTGCAGTTCAGAGTCCTCGACCAGCCCTTCTATCACTCAAAAGTTCCAGAAGCTGGCTCCCAAACTCCATCCTCAGCATGCAGCTCCCCCATGGTCTCTCCCCTCCCATGCACTGTGCTGCTCTGGATAGTCAGCAGCGATTGTGTCCTGTTGCAGTCCGTCACTGCTCCCTTCCCTCTCCCCCGCTTACCAACCTTCAGGTGTTTACTTGCGGTTTGTGAATTTCTCAACTGCCATTTTGTCACTCAGGGTCCTCTTTCTTGGCTCCTGGGTGGCCGTTCAATTGTGTTTTCTGGGAGAGGTTTTAGGGACCTCCTCTCCAGTCACCATCTTGCCTTCTTCCTCTACTTTTACTTCTTTAGAAAAAAATCCAATGCTTTTCTAGGAAGTTAGTAGGACTTAATCATAATGAGATTTAGAACTGCATATCAAATGCGTGGGGGTCTAAGGGTGACCCCGCCCTTAACTTCCACTTGACTATCACTCTTTGTTTGGAGGACTTTTATAAGAAATTAGATAAAATAGTGCTTCTCAAACTTTAATGTGCTTATAAGTCACTAAGATCTGATTCTGAGAGACTCAGGATATACTTGGATGGCTATATCAATTTTTTTAAATTGTCCAGATTAATCTATTTGGGTGGAAGCTTTATCAAAACATCTGGCATATTTTCCCAGGCCAATTTTGACATTCACTGCAGTTCTAACTTATTATTTGAGAATGTGTTTCTGATATCTTTGACTGGTTATAATCTCACTCCTCAACTTTCACAAGAAAATGCATTCCTATCTCACCACATAACTCTAAATTTAACACAAAATACATGTACTTCAGGTATCTGTCAGAAAAAAAAAATTACCTTGTATACATTGTCACTATCAAAAGTTCATGTAAAAGGTAAATTATTATGTGAAATTATCTATAATAGTGTTCCTCAAACTTTAATGCTTATAAGTCATGACTGATCTTGTTCACATACAGATTCTGATTCAATAGGTTTGGTATGGGTTCTGAGATTCCACGTTTGTAATGAGTTTCCAGATGAACCTTTGAAAACAATGCTCTTGACCCCGAGAATGGGAAGAACCCAAAGGATATTCCCCCATTCCACAAGATATCCTAAAATTTACCTCTGACTTAAACTAACCCAGCAGAGAACTGAACGCTAGGCCCATACTGTTTCCACATCACCCCCACACAAAACTCATGTCCCCCAAGTTCTCGAACCCCTGGAAAAGTGCTTTCACCAAATTTTTCTTTGGTCTTTTGATTAAAATGATAGCCAATGTGTACAACTGACCCTTGAACAACACAGGTTTTAAGTACGTAGGTCCACTTATACATAGATTTTTTAATAAGTGTTTTTCATGTATTTTCCCTTCCTTAGGAATCTCTTAACATTTTTTTCTCTAGCTTTCTTTTTTTGTAAGAATATGAAATATGTGTTGATCTCTTTATGCTATCTGTAAAGCTTCTTGTCAACAATAGGGTATTAGTAGTTAAGATTTTGGAGAGTCAAAAGTTATACTGAAATTTTTTACTGCTCAAGGGTTGGCATTTCTAACCCTCATACTATTCAAGGGTCAACTGTAGTACATTACTGCATTTTCTGAAAGTATATTTTTAATACGTTATATACTACATTTATTTTATAGTACCATAATTATCTGCTTGGTACATTTTTCTGGTTTTCTTTTATTTTATGGAAATGCTCTGAATCAAGTGACTAGCTATTAAATCTTCTTTTATTAGCTGCTAAAACATCCACAGCTAAATTTGTGGCTTACTTATTACTAACACATAATACATGAAATTATAAATTTTGTATACCTACATAAACCTTCACTTTATCTTTTCTATTCTCTTTTCCATACACCCAATTGTCTTCACTTACATAATATTTCATGTTGTAAATATATTTTATAAGCTATCATAAATTCTTTATGACAAGGTTTTGAGTTCTTTAACAATTTAATAAAGGTATTAATTATAGCTATAATTAGTTGTATGTATGTAATTACTATAATTAGCTCTTAGTATAACTCAGTCATATTATGCTAAGCCCTTTCCATATATGATTATCTAATTTTAGTTATTGGTTTGTTTTTCTTCGTGTATTTTTGTTTTGAGAAGCAGTAAAATCCATGTAAAAAATCAAAACCGACACTTCTTTGGAAGATAACTTAACAATATCTAATATAAGACAAATAAAAAGAGGGTGAAGCATACCAACAATTCCACTGTAAGAAATTTGTACTAAAACAGTAACAATGTACACAAACATTTAACTACAAATATAGTGCACTACATTGCATTAAGGCTTTGTTTAATAATCAAAATAAGCAAAAATGAGTTATATCCATAAATGAAACATTGATGCCCTTGAGTTATTTGTAAAGAAAATATATTAATCAATAAGAAAAGATGTTCATAATGTATTTTGGAAGAAAAAAAAAGGTTATAAAACGTTTGGTATTATAATAAGTATGGTTGACTTTTTCCTTATTTTTGGCTCATCCAAGTCTTTTTTCCCCCAAAATATATGTATTGTAAACATAATTTATAAAAATTATTTTAACACGTGGCAAAAGGCAAATGCCATAAGACTTACATGGCAACAGGTATAGAAAGAACAGAGTGAAAGGAATACAGACCTAAAATAATTTGAGATTAAAAGTTGTCTTATGTGTTGTTTCAGTGTTAAAACTGGAATCAGATTAGGAATCAGTCACTGAAGACAGCATCCTGAAACAGCCGATTGTCACTGATAGGCTCTACATGGTCTGATAACTTCTAACATAGTAACTGAATGAGAGGGAGCGTGGGGAATTCCCTGGTGGTGTAGTGGCTAGGCTTCAGTGATCTCAACGCAGCGGTATGGGTTCGATTCCCAGCCAGGGAGATACCAGAGGGGGCATGAGGGAGGGGGAGGGAGGGGGAGGGAGGGGGAGGGAGAGTGTGTGTATTACTGCCAACCAGGTTTCACCATCTTTGACCTAATCATCAATACAAGGATTTTCTGTGACTCAAAGTTTTGGGTTTGTGCCCTGGGGACAGGTTTGGTCCTTTCTGGCTAGCTGATGAAAGCTACCTCACCTGCAGTCTCAAAGGATCTAATGAGAGTGTTGGAGAAAGAAAAAAACAAATGAGAAACCAACGAGAGTGGGCTGACGAAACGAGAGTCCAGAGAACAGGAATGGGAGAAAAGTCTATTTCAGAACAAATAATTAAGGATTGTACAACCCTTTTTCGTCAATACAGAAATAAAATTAATTATAGCAATATTTAGGCAGCATCCTTATCATTTTTTTCCTTTTGTTTTTCCTCTTCCTAGTAACATCATGGCTGTACTTTGCACTACTTAGGGAACTTGAATCTCTTTTGTGTTCCTTTTAGAGGATATGTCAGCGAGCTTTTCACTTACTCAGCAAATATTTTCAGAACCTCTGTTTTATGACAGAAATTATTCTAGGCACTGGGGCTGCATCAGTGATCTAAAATACCCTCAGCCTTGTGGAGCCAACATTTTAGTGAGGAAGGCTAAGAATAAACCAACAAAGACATACATAATGCATAGTCAGGTTGGAATACATTGAAAAATAAAGGCAATGGTGCTCTTTTAGGTGGGGTTCAGGGTAGAACTGTCACAGGAGGTAGCATCTAGCAGAGAGGTATTATCACATCTACCTGCTTCTGCCACTGGGAATCAAATGAACACAGAGCTTCTGCAATTAATTTTAGAATACCTTACAAAAATCAAGAACAATGAATATACAATCATGATATTCTCCTATGCAATTAATCGTAAGTGTTTGTACGTTCTTGTCGCCTTATCTTCCTCATCTATCTTCATTTACTACTACTACCACCATTATTACTAATACTAGAACTACTACAGGTCTATGGTTCCTTATTTGAGACTCAGAAATCCAAAAACCTTTGAAAACTAACAAATCCCTCATAATACATATGGAGGCAAAAGTTAACACACCTGATCTTTGGTGGCAAAACCTGAGTTGGAACAACCAACAAAAGGCCTATAGAGTGACCTCTATCTCCCACTTATGAGAATATTCTTATGCTTTACTGCAAGACATTAACATGTTTTGATAACAAGTTTGAATGCAGATCCACTTACCTTCTCATCTTCCTAAAATTTTCTGAATTCCAAAATACATTTGACCACAAGAATTTCATGTAAAAGACCATGGATCTGTACAACTACTACAAGCTACAACTATTACTGTGATTGTTACTTGTGCTACAAAACGTTGCCTTTGAGTAGCTCTATATTTGTTATTCCAAATCACTCTAACATCTCAATAGCCTAACAGTGCATAACTGAAGAGAAAACCTCACACCAAATTCATCTATTATTCAATGAAAATGCATGGTTTTTACACATTATTTTCTGATCATTTAAAAAATCAAATTACAACAGCTAAGTCAATGCAACAAACACAGCAATATCCAAAGCCTGAGATCATAACCTTGGATACCAGTACTTTCTATGTCCACTGGCACAATCTATGTCTACTTATTATTACTATTAAAGTTTTCATTCATATTCCATGTCCACATCTGGTGCATTTTGTTTGATGAAAACAAGCTAATTAGTGCTGAACCTTCTCTAGTTCATAAATTTATTCCTAAGAACATTAAAAGGAAGTCAAGGGAGACATGTTCAGTAACAGATGTTTGCCTTTTTTTGGCTGCCTTTTTACAGTTTGTTCTGTTTCATTACTTTTTAAGAAATTTAGTTAATGTTCCCTTTACTAGAGAACGAGCAGACATAGCTTCCCAGGAGGTTCGGGGAGGGGACATTCCCCAGGGCAGGCGCAGCCTGTTCACTCACTTAATCTAATATCTGTTCAAATGCTCTCTCTACATTCAACTTTTCATTCTTCCATTCAGATTTTGTTAATGATCATACTCCAGTTTATCTCAAAAAAGAAAAAAAAAGCACATGTTGACTGGAAACTGTAGAACTAGAACTGCTGTGGGTATTACTAATAAAAACAATGGGCCTCGGCCCCTCAAATATCTTTCCCACATGAGAATATCTCAGACTAAGGGGTCAATAGGATTGAATTTGATTGAATCTTTTGGCTTCCACAGTACATAAATATGGTGAAGTAGCTTCCAAAATAAAAATCTAATGGTATTTCATAATAAAAAGAAATGAGAAGTACAGATTAAGATTTTTCTCTACAAAAGTAAACTGATCCAAAATCACAAATTTAAAATTATCCTATTTATTTACCTAACCCTCTTCCACTTTTGAATATGATTTAGTGAGGGTGGGATTGTGATCTGGTTAAATCTAAGCAACATTACATACAAATCCTGCATTACTCAAGAGTGCTTTCTTTTAAAACTTCATGAGAACGTTTAATATAAGTCTTGACCAATATATTGTGATGATACATCTTAACCTATTTCTTGTTAAATTTTTCATGGAGTGCCTCCTTAATTTTTTTCCAATAAGTATCGTAGAACAAGAATGATACTTTTTATCTAAAAGTTAAAATTTAATAACATATTTTAGTACTCTTGTAGTCCTACTCCTAACAGATATCTTTATTCTCCACTGGCCTCCACTCTATTTTCTTGATAGTCTAGGTAGCATTACAAAAATAGTTGCTATCAAGTTTGGGGCAAATTATTGTTATAATCACTTTAGCTATTAGTGCTCTTCAAATGAAAATTAATACATATTTGGGAGTAAAAGTGATTAGCAAGATTTACTTAAGATATGATAACAGAAATAAAGCACTACTTCAGAGGAAAAAACAAGATGATTTTCAATATGTTATATCACAATTAACCCAATAACTTACCAAAAAATGGCAATTCAACTCTATGTCCAGTTTTACAAATACTTACAGTACAATAGTCCCGAAATGATGATCCAGAGAAACTAGGCAATCTGGAGTCGTGACCCAAACGAGAAGACCTGAATGACACAATTCCTCTCCAATCGTAGAATGTTTTGTCTGTTAGAAATATCAATGTAGGATAAAACAGTATTTATCCAGGAATATACATAGTGATCATACTGCTTAATGTTACAAGGAGGAAAGTAAATCATCTTTATGGCTCACTTATTATATATTAAAATCGAATCTTGTCATCTAATCACAGAGAAATGAAGAAGTGATAGCAATGTGGACAGAAAGGCTTCTATTAATTAGGTCCCTTGTATAGAAAGCTCTGGTGTTTTTAGTGCAGACAGTGTGCCCATCAGAAAACTAATGGGCTCCTTCTTTTGACTCCCTTCTCTTCAAAAATATTGATGGTTTTTTAAAAAGGAGGCTTAAAACAAAATCATATTTGTGAATAGCATTTACAAAAATAAAAGAAAAAGCCCTCTCCTTGTTACATAAGTACTTTAAAAGAAAATTCAGAATTATTATAAAGACACAAGTTTTGAAATTGCAGAATATTTAAAGTAAACAGCTTGAAGGAATAAAATGTTTTTCCACGTGTTTTTCTTCTGTCTCATGGCAAGCAATTGGTACATGGAATTTCTGCAGAAAACTGTTTTTTAATGATAAGGCAGAGATTTATGATTTATTTCTTAAAAAGGGGAAAATCTCAGTTCAATCCTGCCATCCAAATGAATCAAACTATTTTCACATTTCTACTTTTCTTTATAATATTTATTCATATATACATTTTTTTCCTGAAACTTTCAATAGTCATCTATGAGCTGGTTAATTCCATACAAATTTAGAGAAAACTCAAAAGTAATAAGTTCTTCTATCTCATTGCTTCAATTTATTTATAGGATCATAAGTTAAGTATCCGATAGAGAGGCAGAGTAGTAACAAAAAATATTAAAAACTGTGATGCTCTCTCAGAGACATTCTAATCAAATCACATATACATCCTAGCCATTTTAATTGTATATGTATATATACAATTGTATATCTCTTTCATTTCAGTCAAAAAGAATCTCTGCCCTCTATCAAAAGGCAAAATCTCTAAAAGAGGCAACATGATAAATTATATATTTCAATCACAACTCAATATAATCAAATGAAACTCTTTAATGGAATCAAATATCAATAATAGGGAGATAATAGAGAACCTGAAAATATTAATATCTGAGAAGAAGACAGCAAAAGAAAGGCCATACATGTTACACTTTAATTGAGGACTTCTATAAACTCAGGGAGATAGAGAAGAATAGTGTAAGAGTTCTTGGAGATATGTAAGCTCTCACATTTCTCAGGAAGATTTTTGTATTTGAAGCACTCCTTGACCTACTAGCACTGCCCCTGGTGGTTTCTCTTGCCGAATTCCTTTTAAAATACATGAACTCTTTCAGGGCAAGGGCAATATCTTACTTGGCATTGCTCTGTGCTTCTAGTTCATTAGAAATGTGAATAAGGTGGCTATGTAAACACTGGTGAACAAGAATTAGCCTCACGACATCATATTCTGCAGGCAAAAGGGAAACTTCCTAATCACTGAAGAGCCCAACCCAAAATGAAACTAAATGCCATACAACTTATTTTACCAAGAGAGACCAGAGCATTTCAAATATTTTATATTGTTTACCCACAAAACAAGACTCAGGTAGTTGAGAAGGCCATTCATTACTTTCTCTAGTATATAGGTATCAGACCAGAAAATACAGCTATAACTTTTCCACTTTAGGAAGGAGTAAAGCCTCCACTAAAATCTTCAAGGTAATCATTCATATACTGATGTTATGCTAATGACTCCTCCTTGGAAGCCAGGTACAGAAGGTGACATGACACAAATTCTGGTTTATTCCCCAAAGTCAACTGGAAGTTAGAAGCTGCTAGTTTGAAGAAGACCAAAGTCATACATCAAATTAAATCTTCACAAACCCTTCAGGGAGCCAGCAGTCTTCACAGATAATGCCTCAGGGGAATGAAGACTGAATTCTAGAGGTGTGTGAATGAGAAAGACAGAGAATGAGAGAGATTAGGAGGAGAGCAAGTGTAGGCTATATACTTACAGATGAAATAAATAAGAAATCTTACCACTAATCCTAGTTTATCAACCAGCAGTATAGAATAAAATACTCTGAGAGTAAACAAATCTGGGGAAAATATCAAAATTTGAAAAGAAACCAAAATGGTTCCATCAGGTTAACAAGGGGTTAGTTATTAGCTACGTAGCAGCTAACTTCGAATGTTATAAATTTTGTAAAATAACTACCCATACTGATACCTTCCTGCCTTTTATTTACTCAGTACTTATTAAGACTCTTAGAAAAATATTACTATACCACTAGTTCCTGTTATTTTGTTGTCTTCTTTATATTTTATTTCCCTACCTAGACTTAAAAGTCTTTCATTTGTTTCATATTCCCCCCAAAAAATAAATACAATGCTGTGCCCCAAGAATATGAAAACTGTCCAGGAAAAATACAGCTATAAATGCTTCCATTTTTCATATTATATGGCTGGATTCTTTCCTGACCATCCCCATATGTTCTACATATGCTCTTACATTGATTTGGTGTTGATTGGAAGGTCAATCAGCAAAACTGTTAAGACTGTGAGTCCCCATACAATACAACTGACAGGAATGGAAAAGCCTTAAAAACAGATGTATCAAATTCTACTTTTATTCAGGACTAAGTATTTTTCACCAGGCCATCTACTCTCACTTTCTAGCATTATCTTGATGTTTATAATGGTAATAGTTTTTAAATACATTTTAGTTGGGCATGACTTTTTATTTTATTTCCCATTTTTATTCAAATTTGTGTAGTTAAGAATGAGCTAATTATTTACAGGTGAGAGATATTTCTCAAATCTAATAAGCATAGTTATTTTAGAAACTTGAATTACTCAGATGACTCACAGAAAACTGATAAGATTGTATACTATAGTGGTATTGCCAAGAGAATGAGGAAAGAAAGGGAAAGAGGAAGGAAGAAAAAATCCTGAGCTAGTTAAAACATTCACCCTTCTATAATCTTTGTAGTAACTAATATTTTCTCCATACTGCAAATAGATAGATTTGTCCAAGCCACTTGAATAGTAGCAAAAGACCCAAGGACAGTAGAAATTCAAACTTTTCAAATATACTGTTTCAGAAACCAAATGTTCATAAGAAATAGTCAATGCAACTGCCTCCAACAGAGCTGAAGAAGTCCAAATGAAAGCAGAATGTAGGACATGATAGAACCCACGATACCATTGGGTTCAGTGGTCCTCTGTCCCCGCCAGAGCCTCTTTTATGCCAAGCTTGTTCTGTTTCCCTTTTATCAATTCCCTTGTAACAATTAATTCTTTGAGTTAATTGCACATGCAGTTTTAATCTGTAGGTAATTACAAACAATTAATAGTTAGGGGACAGAATTAGCAGTTCTTGGTTTGATTATCTATATAATTAAAAGGGGTGGTAAACTAGAGTTGACAAATAGCATCTTAATCACTTGGATAATCAAACCCCAGAAGCTTGCTTGGGCAGCTGAATTCCATCTGTTATATTAGTTCAAATTTCAGAATCGATGACTGAAATGTCCATTTAAATCAATTCATATTGTTAATTTATAGGAAAAAATGAATAATATCTATTCTAAAATAACTTAAACTATTTACCTTCTTTGATTTGTTTATAATGAACTGTTTCTAAAAAGGATTCGATAATAATAAAAATGCAACAGACTATGTATAGCTACTGAATACCAGTTAATATTCATGGCTCCAAAATATTATAATATAAACATCTAAGAAATATGGATAACTCCTTTTGTACTAGGTCTATCTAATATCTTCATTTAAGTGTGTGCTAATTGACAGCAAATAAGACATAATTTTAATCCTTTTTCTGATGAGACCAGTTGTTTGTAGATACAAAGCAAATATTAAGAAGCAGGACAAGGTTAATGTGAGTTAAAAAAAAA
>PVJL010021203.1:0-10935 GCA_004026885.1 Lyroderma lyra
CCCTTCCAACAACCAGTAGCCAGATCTTTCCACAATAGTTTGCCTTTAAGTGTTTTTAACTTTTCATAACCCTGCACTACTTTTGTTAGAGTAGCAGATCGTGTCAAGGGGGTTTTGTGATCCTCAGGTAAATGAGAACATGTGGGCCAATGGTTCAGACACTCCTGTATTAACATCCACAACACAAAGGCATGTATAGGAGTTTTTTCAGGTCCATCAGCTCCCTACCGATCATGCACTTTTCCCATATCTGAATGTTAATGGTTCCTCCCTCTGGAAACCAAGGACAAATTCTTTGCACAAAATTCAAAACTTCTAATATTACTACAACATACATTTTAACATATCTACATAGCGATCCCTCTCCTTGGATCCTGAATTTCCCAAGTTTTACACCCGGCTCTAGTAATACGCTCCCACCTGCATTAGTTGTTAAAAGCTGATGACTTTTAACACTCTTTTAATCATGTATGCCTTCCAGGAGCATTCCCTCACTTGACTTTTAGAGTTCCCCCATACCCTGGTCCCTGTTCGGGCGCACTTGCCCCATGACCAGCATGGGGAGAATGTGCTGGGGAATTAAGAAAAACACACAGACACACACAGAGAGACATAGCAGATAGCAAAACTGGGACCGGGTGGTTCCCTGAGCTCTGATGGAGACACAGAGACCCTTCTGGTCTGCAGAGGGTTTATTTTATATCCCAAGAACAACAGGAGCTGTAACTTCTTAATTGTGAAACAATGTTGCCAACCCCCATCCTTTTGTCCTGTTTATGATTCCTCTGCCTCTCAGGCAATGTTGTTTTCTTTCTTCCCCTTAGTCAGCCAGAAACCACATCCTGAGTGTTGTCCTTGTTCACCAACTTCCAGGCAGCTTTGCAAGACTACCAAACCCTACCAAACCTTGGACTCCAAGCACCCAGGTAGCCTTGCTAAACCCCTTTTCTCTCAATAGATCTGGCTTCTGGCTCAAACACTGCCCACAGGTAAGAATAAAGACAAATATAAGTTAAAAGTAAAAGATGGAAAAAGATACAAGCTCAGACAATTCATTTCTTGAACTTATCCTAGAAAACGTACTCCTTACTTTATTGCTGAATATCACCATGGTCACCTTTGAAATACTCCACTTGGGAAGCTATATACCGATGCCACTGACTAGTCCACCTTTCAAAGCAATTTTGGAACTCTTTTTCAGGAATGGCCACCAGAGTTATAATGTATGCCACTTAATGTCCTGAATGTAATCAAAATATCTTTCTTTCAATGTTTCCTTTGTCTTCAGGTAAAGAAAAAAGTCAGGGGGTTCCTGGTGGGTGGTGTAGTGGCTAGGCTTCAATGTGCTCAATGCTGCAGCCTGGGTTCAATTCCCAGCCAGGGAACTACCCTCCCCTCAAAAAAAAAGAAAAAGAAAAAAGTCATTGGGGGTCCAGATTGGGTGAGTAGGGAGAGTGTGTCAATTCAGTTATTTGTTTACTGGCTAAAATCTCCCTCACAGACAGTTCCCTGTAAGCTGGTGCATTGTCATTATGCAAGAGCCATCAGTTGTTGACAAAAAGTTCAGGTAGTTTTCATCTAACATTTTCAAGAAATCTTTTCAGCACTTTCAAATAGTAAACTTGGTTGACTGTCCAGTGGGTACAAATTCATAATGAACAATCCCTCTGATATCAAAAACATTTAGAAACATTGTTTTGACTCTTGACTTGGACTGACAGAACTTTTCTGATCATAGAGAACTGGCTGACTTCCATTGTGCATTTTGAAGTTTTGTTTCATGGTTGTATTGGTACACCCATGTTTCACCAGTGATAATATGGCCCAAAACATTGTTTTCCCTCTCCAGAAGGTCTTCACAAACTTGAACTCTTCTTCATCGGTAAGCTCCTTCAGGGCCATTTTTGTACATACCTTTCTCATATCAAAATTTTCAGTTAAAATTTTCCTGTTTCTCTATTGATGTTTACTTAGTCTGCTATGCTTCTCAGTGTCACTTGATAATTTTGACATGCCATTTGACAATTTTTTGCAATGTTTTCATCATTTCTGCTCATTACTGGCCACCTTGACCTCTCTTCATTCAGTGATGCTTCCTCTCCCTTCAGAAAAATGTTTAATCCATTTGTACACTGCTGTTTTCTTCATGGCTTTATCCCCATAAACTTAGACTAACATGTCTCCGATTTCACTCCTACTCTTGCCAAGTTTAACAAGAAATTTAATGTTTGTTATGTTTGTTCATTGCTCTAATTCAAGCTCCAACATTCTCATAATAATGGCACACAAAAACACACAACAATAAGAAACTCTACTCAGCAAGATACTGCCACATGTCAACACAATCAGAGTTGTGAGACACAGATATACCAAGGTTATGAAGGCTTACCAAGTTGTTTGTACACTGCAGCCAACATTAAGCTCCTGGTGACAAGTTTGCAAACTTAATTGTACAATAAAATATTACTCAACCCTAAGAAAGATGAAATACTGCCATTTGTGACAACATGAATTGAATCTTGAGATTATCGTGCTAGGTAAAATACGTCAGACAGAAAAATTCGAGAACTGTATGATTTCACTTATATGTAGTATATAAAAGTGAGAGCAACAAATGAACAAGAAAAACCAACAAAAACTTATAAACACAGACAACAGTTTAGTGGTTACCAGAGGATTAAGGGACAGGGGAAGTAGAAGAGTATAAAGGAGGTCAAATATATGGTGGCAGTAGGAGATTTGACTTGGGGTGGTAAACACACAATGCAATATATAGATTATGTATTACAGAATTCTACATTTGAAACCTATATAATTTTATTAACCAATGTCACCCCAGTAAGTTTAATACAAATATTAATAACTAAAATATATATATGAAAAATCTCCAAATACTTGGAAATTAAACACACTTTTAAATAACCCATGGGACAAAAACTTAAACACAGTTACTATTCAAATCAGCAATTCTACTCCCAGGTATTTACCCAAGATAAATCTAGACATATATATGCAAAAAGACTTGCACATAAATGATCATACCAGTCTTATTTCTAATAGCCCAAACATATAAACAACCAATTTTTATCAATAGGTTAAGGGATAATTGTGGTATGTCCATACAGGAAAATAGTATGCAATATGAAAAGGAATGCACTACTAATGCATGCAACGTGGATGAATCACAAAAAACATGTCAAGTGAAAACCATACACAATTCCAATTACATAAAATTTTCAATTTGTTGAAACTTGTCTATAGAAAGCACATTGGTTGTTTCCTGAGGCCAGATGATGGGGATATTGTTGACAAAGTAACAAGAGAAACTTTCAGTGAATTGGAAAGTTTCTGTCTTTTGGGTAGATGAAAGTTTGTTATCTGAGTATATACATTAGTTAAAATTCATTGAACTGTATACTTAAACTAGGATCATTTTTTGTATGCAAATTATCCCTCAATTGAGAAACACTGATGGAATATTATGAGGGTGTGGTCATAAGAGAAATATATTAGTTCTTGATGGTTCAGAGAAGGTTCATGAAAGTTGAATCTTGAAGAAGGGTAAAATGCCATCATGCAGGGAAATAAACAAAACATAGGAAAGAGTAGCATGTCTATGGAATAATAACTGGAGCATAATAATTGTAAATGCCCATCTAAGGATTCTGGCCTCTATCAGTCAAGCAAAAAAGAGCTAGAGAAGATTCATGAAAAGAAATGACATGTGTGTTTAGGGAGATTAATACAGTAATGTTGTATAGGTTAAACTGGAAAATGAAAAGGTCCTGTCACAGCCTAAGGGAGAGGTAAGGAGAGCCTGATAGGAATAATTAGTTGCAGGAAGAGCCAAAGGTACAGAAAACAGATGGCAAGAGAGAGTGCAGGGGGAGAAAGCAGCAACCCCCCTGCACCCATCATGTGTGGGAGATTTTTCAGTGAAGGGGAAACATTGTAGTATCCCAAAAGTGAAACAGAGTCTGATAAAGATTTTAGAGGTTGGGGGGAGTTCAACTTCATGGGCTACCTCAGAACACTAGAATGACAAAGGCAAAGAGACTGTGGATGATGAGACATTGGGCATAAGCCCCAACACTATGCCAGGAAAGTACAGATGGAAAGGTAGAAAGGTCAGACATACCAAAGATAGACATCTTTTCTGAAAATAAAGATGAGCAAAAACATCACCCTTTGAGTCAGGAAGGAGTAAAGAAAAAGGATTCATTATTGAGCAATCCCAATTTTCACAAGAAAACAGCAAAGATGGTTACCTGCAGGGTGAAAAGCAGGGGGACAAATTGCAGAATCGTCACACACACACACACACACACAGAGAGAGAGAGAGAGAGAGAGAGAGATGATTCAGTAAGATCAGTAAAAGGAGAAAATTACAAGCCTTGCCAAGACCCAGCCCGAATCAAGTTTAAAAAGTTGAAGAGGGTAAAAACCTTCTCATCACCAGATCGCAAAAGCAGAAACAAGCTGAAGGTGAGGGATGAAAATGAACACAGAAAACAAAGGAAGTTCAAAGGGACAGGAGAATCTGGGGAGTGGGAGATGGGATTGGAAAGATATGCGTGGCCTAATAGTAGAGGTCCAGCCCAGGAGGAAATCCAGAAAAGCCAGGGTTGAGCCACTGCCCAGCACAAACAGAAAGTAATCAAATAAACAGAAAGTTTGTCTGTGCTGGTCCCAGTTTATACCAGTCCTGACTTAGCTATTAACAGCATCCCTCTCATTTACACCCTAAACAATAGAGGGCTCTGTGACTAAAAGGAGCAGGTGCATTAAAAGTGGGGTGGGTAACAACTCCTGAGGATGGTTTGGCAAAGAACATCAAATCTAAGCTCTTGGAAGAAGAGCTACACCACATAGCAAAGTAGATCAACTCCGTGCCATAGACCGACAAGCTACAGCAAATTAAAGGGCTAGCTTTAGAAAGTTTGTAGATTCCTGTGCACAATCAAAAGTAGGCCTGTGTATCCACCTGAGTCCAATCAGGAAGTAGAAAGCACACAGTGAGCTAAGCAGAGGAAGTTTATTAAGCAACAATAGAATAATAACTGTAAGATACAAGAAAGTGCTACATGAAATACTAGGGCTGAAGGGGCTATCCAAGGAAGAATAAGGCTGAAGTGCAAACCTCATTACAGGAGGTGTAGTTTAGCCCCTTGGGTAGCAGAGAAGTTCACTGATTTTTCTGGGCCGAGGCTGGTCTACAGTCAACAGACAAGCTACAGCAACCCTCCAGACCCTGGCAGGGGCTTGCAGAGAGAGTGAGGCTCAGTGGAAATCTCCAGGACGCAGGTGTGGCACCAGGAGAGGCATGAAACCTTCAGAGTGCCAGTTTCCATATCAACAGGGCCATGGGAAGGTCATTGCCAGGCTGGTGCTGCCAAGTCACTGAGTGTCCATGAACTCTGGACACATGGCTGGGCAGCACTCCACAGCATAACTTTGCAGCTACTGTGCTGACCCACCATGCAGTCACTGGAAACTGCAAGAGAGCCCTTTCTCCTGCAATGTCTCTCCAGGGCCCTCTACTGAGAAAGCTTATGATGGTTCTCACTTTTAATGAGGAACAATAAGGAAGTCCACCCATTATCACTGAGCATATAATGAAGGATGAATTTGGAGCTTAGTGGCAGTAAAGTGACTGTCAGCACAACACTCAATAAGGAATGCAATATTTGTTAAGAGAATATTAACATGTTCTAAATGAATTTTCTGGATTTTCTGAGGTGATTTGAACTGAGTATTTGAAGAAAGAAGATAGAATTTTTCTGGAGAGGTAAGCATTTATTTCCAAAATAAATCAGTTGCTTAAAAATGTATCAGAGCTACTGTAAATTCATGCTGAAGCATTTCCAAAAACATTTCAGAAGGGACTTTAATACAAATGCCCTAAGAATGTAAAAGGCCAATGGGATTAGTTCACAAACTTAACACTGCTTGAAGAAGCTGAACTGAATACCATTGTCTGAGGGCAGTGTGGCTCCAAAAACAGCATCAAGCCATACATTTTGTAAGGCATTGTAGATTTCCACACATTTGTACACATTTGCTCCCCACAACAAGTCTGTGAGAAAAATTGCAATTCATTTGGGCTGCTATAACAAAATACCACAGACTAAGGAAGTTCCCTGGTGGTGTAGTGGCTAGGCTTCGACGCTCTCAACGCTGCAGCCTGGGTTCAATACACAGCCAGGGAACTACCCACATAAAAAAATATATACCACAGAATGGGTGGCTTATAAACAACAGAAATTTATTTCTCATGGTTTGGAAGCTGGGAAGTCAGAGATCAAGGTACCAGAAGATTCTGTGTTTGCTAAAGGTCCACTTTCTGGTTCCTAGATGGCACCTTATGCTGTGTCTTCCATGGTGGAAGGGGTAAGGGGCCTCTTTTACAAAGATGATATTTCCATTCATGAAAACTCAGACACTATCATTTAAATGCTTCCCAAAGGCCCCACCTCACCTTGGGCATTACAGTTTCAACATACAAATTTGGGGGGTACACAAACATTCAATCTGAGTGTAATCAAGACCGACATTATTATCCCCATTTGGCACAGGAAAAAACCAAGTAAGAGGCCAGAACTCCAGTTCCCTGATCCAATGAACTTTCTGGTTCACCTCAATGCCTCTATAAGTTCTGCTTCAAACTCTCCTTCCAGGAAGCCTTCCCTGGCTGACCCCAAGCCAATATTTTTACTTAGCATTCTGAGGAATTTGTTGCATAGTATTACACCATGCCTAAGAACAGTGCTTCTCTAACTTTAGCTGAACATCAAAATCACCTGAGAGCTTGTTAAAACACAAATGACTTGGCCCTACTCCCAAGGTTTCTCATTCAGTAGGTCTGGGATGGGGCCCAAAATAATTTGCAAGTTCCAAGGTGGTACTGAATCTGCTGGTCAGGAAACCACAATTTAGGAATCATTGATTTAGAAACTAGCAAAATCTTCACCCACATCCTAGGTCTGACCTGCAAGCTCAGCATAGAAGATGCCAAATCTTAATTTTCTCAAGCAGATTCCAAAATTTTAGTCTCACTTTATCTGGATGTTCAAGGGCCTTGTGTGCCAAGAAACTACTTTTTCAATAGCTAACAGATGATTTTAACTTGGCCTTCTCATTTCTTGGCATCAGGAAGTCATGCTGTTCCTCTATGCCTCCTGCTCTCTCATCTCTAAGCTAAAAATAGAGCAGACAGCCGAACCAGCATCACTACAGCTTACACCTGCCCAGGTAGGTTCAGCCCTTTTTTGTGCATGGTCCCATTTAATAGCAATAAGTAGGAGAGGCTGTTGTGGGGAATACCTTCTTGGTTTCTTCCAGTCTGAATAAGATGACTGCTGATTTGAGAGAAATATCACTACCCAGGGTAGTTTTATTCTGCATAATGCACATACCTAGTATCAGTCCCAAAAAGGTTAAAGCCAAGCCCACTGTAAAAAATTATAGCCAGGCCCACTGTAAAGGGTTAAAGCCAGGTCCACCGCCCAGGCTTGACCTTGGCATAATCAGTCCATGACCAGGGCTGAGGAATTCCTGGGGCCAATATTTACTGTGCATGTACTGACTTATGTAACCATAAAACCCCAAACAACTGCTACTGGGCAGATGTGGCAAGATGCCACTTTTGTTGGAATATGTATATATAGTCCCAGGTGTGCAGTAAAGTAGCTTGTTCACTGGCCTGTTTATGGTCTCCACATGTTGGCTCCATGCACAGTTTTTCAACTGGGTGTACCACTGCCAAAACCCACCCTGCTTAAAAACCTTGGCAATGACATTTGGTGTAGTCAGCAGGATGAGGTGAGTCCTATCCCCAATCAAGATATCTAGTAGAGGGCTGGTTGCAGTCTTGGTTGCAGGTGGTGGCACAAACCCTTGAACAAATGGGGGCCTATTTGAAACAGAGGGCCCACTTCTCATCCAGCCCTTTATCATATCAATTACATGCCTTGCTAGGACTCATAGAATTTCGAGTGGAAGAGCCATCCCCACCAATGGAAGTTGAAATGTCTATGGCTAGTTCCTATTTAGAAGGGCAAGCTTCTATCCCAGCAGATGCCTGGTATATGGCTAGTGTTGTTGAATGAACCAGGCCCTGTACATGTCTATATGGACAGTTGGGCAGTATAAAAGGGTCTAACACTCTGGCTTCCCCATTGGGCAGCCGAAGATTGGCCTATAGTGTGCTATCCTTTGAGGGGGGGCTCTTTGGCAGGACTTGTATAAACATGGTCTCCAGCAGGAGGCCACCATTTATCATGTTCCAGGATATAATCCTTTAAAGGCACCTGGAAACAATGATATTGATGCTCTTGCTCAAGTGAGGGCAAGCCAGTTACTGCCCCACTCAGGAGAGCCAGGTCCGTGGCTACATCGCAAACTGGGACATGTTGAAGCCTGAAACATGGAACAGGTAGCTTGTCAATGAGGTATGTTCTTGACCTGGGCATAATGTCAACAAACTGTGCAAGATTGACAGACTTGGACAGAGCAACACCCCCTGTGAGCACCGATGTTGTGCCAAGGAGTGGCAAATAAACTATATCGGGCCCTTGCCAACAGATCATGGTTGACAATATGCCTTCACAACACTGGATATAGGAATTGGGTTAGGATTTCCCTGGCCCACGATTGTGGCCATTCAAGAACATACCCATGCTGCACTTGTTCAGTTAAGTGCTGCCTATCTGACTCCTATGGTAATTAACAGTGACTGAGACCCTCACTGTACTGGATACAAAGTACAAGCTTGGGCTCATCAGAATAATATTGAATGGCAGCTGCATGTACCTTACGACCCCAAGCCACAGGTGTGATAGAACAATATAATGGTTTATTAAAGGAAATATTAAAGGTATTGGACCCCAGTTTATGCAAATGGAGAAAGAATCTGCCAGTTAAAGTGTTGAATGAACGACTCAGATGCACTGGTTTGTCCCCATTAGACAAAGTTGTTTAAGGGTCACCTCATTTTTTGAAAATACGTCCTAACCCTGCTGACCCACACATGCCAAAAATATATGGGTCTTTACTCCTCCCTGCTCTGGACTCATTAACACCAGGAAAACAAGTCTCATGGTCATGGTCTTGGACCACCCAGGCCTCCCATGTATCTTGGCTGACTCTAATAGAACCTTGGGGTGTTGGACTCAAGGAAGGATTGATCTTAAAACCATGGTTGTGGTGCTGGCCCTTCTCTGTACAGGTGACACTACCAGAGAGGGCCAGAGGTCCTATGCTAAAAGGGATATTTGTCCTTCCCCTCTGGCCCCTTCCTTTGTGTTCTATCTTCCCATTAGAGCCACCATGGCCCCAAACTCTTAGAAATATAGTCTGGTATCATAGGCCAGGGGCAAAGCACTTACTGGCCACATTGTTGTCACAAGATGGGCACATTGCCTGTATTTTATCTGAGGGCAACTGAATGTGGTTACATACATGGAACAGCACCACTGAGTAAGACTAATGTCTCTGGGCAGTGGACAATTTGCTCCACAAGGACCATAATAACCAACCCTCTCTGTTTGGTTCTGCAATGACTAATGGGTGGAGTTGGGTGGTGGAGGAACATGTGGAACTACGGGAACAAGTCCCATTATGTATAGAACACATTGCTCAGCCACTAACCACACTGCTGATTGGGTGCCCCTACACTTGTGTCAAAACATTATCCATGTGCTAACCCCTCGCACTTGGTGGAATGGAGCCTGATATGCTGGTATTCATCCCACAGATATCCTTCCAGCTGTATACCTCTGGGTTTGTGGACACCACCAATGGCCTTATTTACTTGCAAATTGGACTGGCCAATGCACATGGGTTCACCCTTACATTGCTGGTTGAGTACTGGTGACCCTTTCTGAATTGCCTACTAATCGGGATGCTGTGCATCACAGCTGGCATCGCCAACATAGAGCCACTTAGTAGTTCTACCCTTTTGCACTGGCTCTGCCAGGGGCTGCTGTTATAGATGTAGAATTACAAGTAGAAGCTTTAGAAGTGCATAAAGCTTGAGTCCTGAATGCTACTAAACAGGCCTTAATCCTATTGTTAGATGAAACAGCACAAATGTGAAAAGTTGTGCTGCAAAATCAGATGGCTTTAGATTTATTGACAGCCTCTCAAGGTTGCACATGTGCTATTTTACATGTGGAATGTTGTGTATATATCCCAGATCATGCTGAGCACATTCAGGCAGCCCTGGCCAAGATGGACACAGAGGTACAAACCATTGCCTCTTCTACAGAAGACCAACTAACTTCTTGGTGGAATTCCTTAGGACCTACCTGGTGGTGGATGCTAATGGTCCTAGCAATTATTGCTAGCAGTCTGGTAGTTTTTTGCTGTTCCCTATATTGTTGCTGTGGGCTATGGGCTCAAGGATATGCATTATGGGTAAAGTTCCTTGCAGCAGCTCTGTAGGGGTGGAGTGTCAGTCCCAGGCTTGACCTTGCCATAATCAGTCCATGTCTGGAGTTGAGGAATTCCTGAGGCTGGCATTTACTTAGCATGTACTGGCTTATATAACCATGAAAACCCAATCAACTGCTACTGAGCAGATGTGGCAATATGCTACTTTTGTTTGAATATTTATGTCTAGTCCTAGGTGCGCAATAACGCAGCTTCCTCGCTGGCCTGTTTATGGTCCCCACATGTCGGCTCCATGCACATTTTTTCAACTGGGTGTATCACCGCCAAAACTCACCCTGCTTACAAACCTTGGCAATGACACCTATTCTTTCTTCTCCTTTAATCAAGTTACACCAAGTAAAAGCTTGAGACACCTCTGTTTCTTACAACCTACTTCTTTTAAAGAGAAAATGTGCCTCCTCATGAAACCAAATTCACAATGGAAACTATGTCCTAAAACAACCAATCTGGCATTCAGGGCAAACTTTTTATAATTCTTTTTTT
>PVJL010021204.1:0-10931 GCA_004026885.1 Lyroderma lyra
ACAAAGGATTATAAGAAAATATTATGAAGGACTTTATGCCACAAAATTTAACAATCTAGAAGAAATGGACAAGTTTCTAGAAACTTATAGCCTACCAAGACTGAACCAAGAAGAACTGGATAATCTAAATAGACCAATCAATAGCAATGAGATTGAAATGACTATCCATAATCTCCCTAAAGACAAAAGCCCTGGACCACATGGTTTCACCAACGAGTTCTATCAAGCATTCAAAGAAGAATTAACCCCTATCCTCCTCAGACTCTTCCAAAAAATTGAAGAGGAAGCAATACTTCCTAACTCATTCTATGAGGCCAACATTACTCTAATACCAAAGCCTGACAAAGACAACACAAAAAAAGAAAACTATAGACCAATATCTCTGATGAAAACAGATGCAAAAATACTGAACAAAATAGTAGCAAACAGAATACAACAATGCATCAAAAAGATCACACATCATGATCAAGTGGGATTCATCCCGGGAGCACAAGGATGGTTCAACATACGAAAATCAATCAATGTGATACACCACATAAACAAAATCAAAGACAAAGATCATATGGTCATTTCAATTGATGCAGAAAAAGCTTTCGACAAGGTACAACATCCATTTATGATCAAAACACTAAATTAAATAGGTATAGAAGGAAAGTATCTCAACATAATAAAGACCATATATGAGAGACCCTCGGCTAACATCATACTGAATGGTGAAAAGCTGAAACCTATTCCCCTCAAATCAGGAACAAGACAGGAATGCCCTCTGTCACCACTGTTATTTAATATAGTACTGGAAGTTCTAGCCACGGCAATCAGGCAAGAGAAAGGAATCAAATGTATCCAAATTGGGAAAGAAGAGGTCAAATTGTCACTATTTGCGGATGACATGATACTTTATATAAAAAATTCCAAAGACTCCACCAGGAAACTATTAGAAACAATTAACGGGTATAGTAAAGTTGCAGGATACAAAATCAATGTACAAAAATCAACAGCATTACTTTATACAAACAACGAATCCGCAGCAAAAGAAATGAGGGAGTCAATTCCTTTTGCTATCACAACAAAAAGAATGAAATACCTGGGAATTCACTTTACAAAGAACGTGACAGACTTATACACAGAGAACTATAAGACACTTTTGAAAGAAATTGAAACAGACTTTAAGACGTGGAAAAATATCCCCTGTTCATGGATAGGAAGACTTAATATTGTTAAAAGGGCTATTCTGCCCAAAGCCATCTACAGATTTAATGCAATACCCCTCAAAATCCCACAATCATACTTTCGTGAAATAGATAAAAGAATTATTAGATTTATATGGAACCATAAAAGACCTCGAATTGCCAAAGCAATACTACATAAAAATAAGGCTGGTGGCATTACACTTCCTGATTTCTATTTATATTACAAAGCATCAATAGTCAAAACAACTTGGTACTGGCAGAAGAACAGAAATAGAGACCAATGGAATAGAACTGAAAACCCAGAAATAAACCCACAAATATATGGACAAATAATTTTCGATAAAGGAGCAAAAAACATACAATGGGGAAAAGACAGCCTCTTTAGTAGGTGGTGCTGGGAAAACTGGAGAAACATATGCAAAAGAATGAACCTGAACTATGAACTTTCTCCATATACAAAAATTAACTCAAAATGGATGAAAGACCTTCATATAAGACCTGCAACAATAAACTGTATAGAAGAAGACATAGTTACTAAACTTATAAACCTAGGACTCAAGGAAGACTTCATGAACTTGTCCTCAAAGGCAAGGGAAGTACAAGCAAAAATAAATGAATGGGACTATATCAAACTAAAAAGCTTCTGCACAGCAAAAGAACCCATCAACAAGGTAAAGAGACAGCCAACTGAAAGAGAGAAAATATTTGCCAATAACACATCAGATAAGGGTCTACTATCTAAAATATATAAAGTACTAATAAGACTTAACAACAAAAAAACAAACAACCCAATTGAAAAGTGGGCAGAAGAACTAAACAGACACTTCTCCCATGAGGAAATACAAATGGCCAACAGACATATGAAAAAATGCTCATCCTCATTAGCTATCAGGGAAATTCAAATCAAATCCACAATGAGATACCACCTCACACCTGTGAGAATGGCTATTATCAACAAGACAAGGAATAACAAGTGCTGGAGAGGATGTGGAGGAAAAGGAACTCTGGTACACTGCTGGTGGGAGTGCAAAGTGGTACAACCACTGTGGAAGCCAGTGTGGAGGGTCCTCAGAAAATTGGGAATGGAGCTACCATTTGACCCAGCAATACCCCTTCTGGAGATCTACCCAAAGAACTTGAAAACCTTTGTCCGCAAAGACTTATATACCCCAGTGTTCATTGCAGCGCTGTTCACAGTGGCCAAACCATGGAAACAACCAAAGGTCCCTGCGACAGATGACTGGATAAAGAAGCTGTGGTACATTTTCACAATGGAATATTACTCAGCCGTAAGAAAAGATGAAATACTGCCATTTTCAACAAAATGGATGGACCTGGAGATCATCATGCTAAGTGAAATAAGCCAGACAGAAAAAACAAAGAACTGCATGATTTCACTGATTTGCGGAATATAAAACTGAAAACAAAGAAAAAAGAAATGAACAAACAAATAACCCATGGACACAATCAATAGTTTAATGTTTATTTGGGGACGAGTGGGTTAGGGAGGGGAGAAAGGGGAGGGGATGGGAGAGGAGGGGGGAAGCTAAATATAAGGTGATAGAAAGAGAAGTCACATTAGGTGGTGAACTGATTATACATCAAGTTGAGAATGCACTGTAGAATTGTATGCCTGAAACCTATGTAATCCTTGCTAACAGATGTCACCCCAATAAGTCTAACAATAAAAATGAATTTAAAAAAAATATTGACCTCATGAAGACCTCAACACTGACCAGCACCGATACATTAGGCAGATCTCCAAACTCACAACAACAGAGAACCCAGGAAGATGACAAATCACACCAGGACAAAGTCTACCAGAAAACCCCAAACGTAACCAGAAAAGAGAGTTCCAGGAGGACCTCAACTCAATCACCAAACAATTCTGAACATCTCTCAAACTGACCTGTAAAGAGACCCGGAGGAGAATCCAAACGTGCCTAGCACAGAGACCCCTGACTGATCCCAACCTCACAAGAAGAGAGATAACACAGTGACCTCACACTTGACCAGCACAGACACCGTAGGCAGAACCTCAACATGACAAGGTAGGGAACCTCAACATGACAAACAGAATTGGAACCTGGGCAGGAAAAAGACCCCCAGTGTACACCTGAACTGACGAGCACTATAAACAACTGATCATTAACCTTACAAGAATTGTGACCCCACGAGATCTCCAAGCACACCAGCACAGATACCCCCAGCAATCCCCTGACTTAACAAGGCATACCCGATCTCCAGTACAACCCAAAACTAACAAACATAGATAACCCTAATCGAAACCCCCAATGACTAGCATAGAGAATCCTGGCAGACCCACAACGTGACCATCACAGAGAGATATAGTAAACTCCAAGCCCAATCACTCAGGGAGCCACAGCAGACACCCAACCTGACAGAACAAAGCACATAATGCAGACCACCGTCGTGACAAAACAGAGACCCCAGGCAGATATTAGACTACCAGAAAGACATCAACAGACGCCGAACCTGACCAGGATGACCTAAGGCAGATTCCAAATGTGACTGAAAACAAAGATGTTCAGCAGTCCTCTCACATGACCACCAGAGTTTCCCCAGGCAGACAACCAATTTTTCCAGCAGAGCAACAACATGCAGACATCCAACCTGAGCAGCATAGAGAACCCCAAAATACCACTAAGTTGAATAGCTCAGAAACACACTGAAGACTCCCGAACTCACCAGCAAAGAGACCCCAAGCAGACTCAAAACCTGACCAGCATAGAGAAACACAGCCAACCTTCAAACTCTCAAGGACCAAGATCCCAGGTACACACACTATATGACAAGCACAGAGACTTCAAAGACCTGGAATCTGATGAGCAAACACACCCCAAAGATAGGCACAGTACCCCAGCAATAACCAAACCTGACCATCAGAGATTTTAAAAGGGATCCCAACCTGACCAGCACTGAGACCCAGGTATATCTTCATCATGACCACAATGGAGAACCAAACCAGACACTAAGTGTAACCACCACAGAGACGACAGCGGACTTCCAATAAAGCAGCAGAGAGACCCCAGGCAAACCCTTACCATGACAAGCTCAAAGACTTCTGAGAGGCCTAAATTGACATAGACCCCAAGAAAGTCCAGCAACCTTACCACCACAATTACCCACAGCAGACGCCAAACCAGGCCAGTGTAGAAACACTAGGAAGAAAACCAAAATGAACGGCACAGAGACCCTGGGCTGACACACAGCATGACCAGCACAGATACCCCAGCAGACTTCCAACAGGACGAGGAAAGAAACCCCTGACATGACCATCCTGAAAAACACAAAGACCCAAGGAGACTGCAAGTGAACCAAAACTGAGTCTCAAGCCAGATATCCCTGTAACTGTCACAGAGATACTAGAAGACTTCAAACAAGACAAGGACAGAGACCAAAGGCTACCCGCAAATATTATTGAAGACAGAAGTCTCCAGAAGACATATATTGTGACCAGCACGAAGTCCTGAGAAACACACTCAATCTGACCAGGCGAGAGACACCAAGATGACCTCCAATCTGACACACACAGTGACCCCTGGCAAATGCTGACCTAACTGGAAACAGAGATCCCTCGCCTCTCAGTTACCTGGCCAACAGAGAGAACAAGGCACAAACTCAAAGTGACGCTCACAGAGACTCCAGAACACACTTGGAACTTGCGAAGCAAAGAGACCCTTGCTGACCCCTAATCTGACTAGCACAATACCCTACTATTTCAAACAATACACCAGGAGGGATCCAAATAGATTCCCAACCTAACCAGCATAGAGACTCACAGCAGGCCCACAACCTGTGCAGCAGAGAACCCAGGCAGACGTCCAACCTGAGCAGCACATAGACACCTATTATACCTTTAACATGACCGGGCACAAAATTTTCAGGATGACACCTACCCAGAAAAGCACAAAGACCCTAGCAGACCCTCAACCAGACCAGAATATACACCACAAACAACATTACATTGACTAACACAGAAACAACTGGCAGACCTCCAACCTGAGTAACACTGATACCCAGTAGGCGTCTAACTTGACCAACATGAAAGCTCAAGGAAAACCCCAACTGGGCCAGAAGAATACCCAGAGGTCTTGAAACCTGAGCACCAGGAAGATCAAAACAGACCTCAAACCTGAATACCTCAGACAACTGAGGCACACTCTTATCATTACTGGGCACACAGACAACCAGAAGAACCCAGACCTGATCAGCACATAAACCCCTGACAGGCTCGTAACACGGTTAGCACTGAGAAGCAAGGCAGGCTCTCAACATACCAAGGCAAATAATTATTCATATGAATCATAAGCTGACCAGCAGAGAGACCCAAAGAAGACCCCCCACATGACAAACACAGAGATCTCAGTTAGATTCTAAATCTGAGAAGCACAGTGACCCCAGGCAATCTCCAATCATATCAGCACAGACACCCAACATAAACCCTCACCTAACAGGGAACAAACACTTTCAGAAGGCAGTCAAACTGTCCAGCAGAGAAACCCCATGCAGACCTCAACATTGACCAGCACAAAGATCCCAGGTAATCTCCAACATCAACAGTACAGAGACCCAAACTGAACCCCCACCTGATTGGTTACAGAGATTTTGAGAAGACAGTCAAACAGACAAGCACAAAAAGGCCACGAACACCTCAAAATTTACCAACACAGACACCGCAGGCAGACTTCCAAACTCACAACCAATGAGACATCAGAAAGACACCCAATGTGAAGTGCACAAAGACCAACAGTGGACTTTGAATGTAACCAGAACAAAGTATGCCACCAAAATGTCAAACCAATCACCACAGAAACTTCCATATGACCTCCACCTGACCAGTACAAAACCCTAAGCAGAATCCAAACCTGTTCAGCAAAGAGAACGTTGACTGATCTCAACCTAAGCAGAAGAGAGACCCGAGGCCATCCTTATACTTGACCAACACAAATAACTCAGGATGAAACTCAATATGACAAGCACAGGGACATATGCAGAACTAAAACATGACAAAGAAAGTGACCCTGAAAAAAAACACGCAAATTGACAAGTAGAATACCCAACTGTACCTTTAATGGGGAAGCTGAGAGAACCCAGCAAAGCTACAAACAGAAGAGCACAAATACCCAAAGCAGACCACAAACCTGCCCATGCACAAACATCTCCAGCACATTCTCCACCTAACAAGCACAGGGAAACCAGACAGGACCCAAATGACCAGCATAGAGACTCTTGGCAGAACTTTACCATGAACACCGCAGACACCCCCAGCAGACCTTGAAACCGACCTCCACAGAGAGCCACAGCAGACACCAATCTAACAAAAAGAGTGAACCCTTGCACACCTGAGACCAGAAGAAACACCCTAAACCTGACCAGATCAGACCCCTAAAACTGACCAGAACAGACCCAAAGCTGATTCCAAATGTGACTGGGAATACAGATCCCAGCAGAACCCCAAGCTGTCAAACATAGAGACCCCCAACTGATCCCAGAACAGAGACTTCCCACCAACCTCAAACCTGAAAAACACAGAGGACTCAGGCAGAAATTCAACTTGACAAGCACAGAGGACCCTGCAGACCTGGAACCTCACCAGGATAAAAACCATTAACAGACACCCAATATCTCAATAAGAGTAACAAGCAGTCCATTTACCTGACCAGCAGAGATACCCCAGAAAATCTCTAATCATCTTATCACAGGTACCATAAGCAAAACTCCAACATGACCGGAGAGAAAGATGTCCAGCTCATCCCTATTCTAACCAGAACAGAGAACCATGACAGAACACCCAAATGACCAGCGTAGAGACAACTCGAAGATCCACAACCTGAACATCACAAGGAGGTTCAGGAGACACCAAACCTAACCGTCACAGAGAGCCACAGCAGACACTCAATGTGTCCAGAACACATTTCCTTATGCAAATCTCCAACGTAAACTGAATACAGTCAAACACGAGACCAGCAGAAAGACACCAGCAGACCCCGACCCTGATCGACAGACCACATAAAGATTCCAAATGGGACCGAGAACAGAGACCTCCAGCAGACCCTTAACATTACCAACACAGAGTCCCCAGGCAGACAATCTATCTGATCATCAGCAAAACCCTATAAATTCCTTCACCGTCACTAGCACAGAAATCCCCACAAGACTTCTTAGCTGAATAGCTCGGAAAACCCCAAGAGATCCCAAAGCTCAACAGCAAAGACGATCTCACAAGATTTAGTCGTTACAAGAACAGAGAACAAGAGTCAAGCACTAATATGACCAGTACTGAGCACCAGCAGGACTGGAACATAGCCAGCGATAAGACCTTCAGCAGACACACAGCATTATAGGCACTATGCCCCGTCAGTTCCCAAACCTGACTAACAGAGAGATCAAAACCAATCCTAATATGACCAGCACTGTGTCCTCAGGCATACCTTCAACATCAGCAGCATAGAGACACAAACAAGACACTACGTGTGACCATGCCAGAAACACCAGCAGAATTTCAAATTCAATAGCAGAGAGACGCCAGACAAAACACCACCCAGGCAAGCACAGAGAATTTTGAAGCATTCAAATTGACATGTCAGAGAGACCTCAAAAACTGCCAACTTTACAAACACAACTACCTACAACAGACCCCAAATGAGGCCAGTCCAGACACCCTAGGAAGACACCCAACCTGACCAGCAATGAGATAGCAGGCTGACACTCATCGTGATCAGAACAGGGAATACTGGCTGACCCCTAATCAGACCAGCACAGTGAACCCAGGCATAAAGAAATCATGGCTAGCACAGAAACCCAAAAAGAACCCAATTGGGAGCAGCAAAAAGACACCCGACAGACCCCAAACCTGAAAAGCACACAGACCCCCAGGAGAACTGTAACATTATCAAAATCAAGTCCCCAGGCAGGTATACTTGTATCCAGCCAGAGATCCAAGCAGACTTCAAATATCACCAGGACAGAAAGAAAAAGCTACCCCCAAACCTAACTGATCAGAGAGATCGAGAGTAGGACCCTAACCTGACCTGCACAAAGTCCTCAGGGAAACACCAAATGTGAAAAGCACAGAGAAACTGAGATGATCTTCATCCTGACTAGAAGAAAAACAACTGGCCGATTTCTACCTGACTGGGAACACAGACTCCTAGCATTTCTGTGACCTGGACGGCACAGAAATCAAGGCACAAAACCAACGTGATCATCACAGAGACTCCAGCAGACTGGGAACCTGAAAATCAGGGACCCCTATTGGCTTACATCCAGATCATCACAGTGCCCTACCACTTCCTTAACAATACCAGGGAAGATCCAACCAAACCACCAACATGACCAGCACGGAGACTCCAAGCTGACACCCAAACGATGCAGCCGAGAATGCCAGGAGATCTCCAACCCGAGCAGCACAAGGACAACTGGCATACCTTGAACAGGTCAAGGCCCATAAATCCCAAGATGACCCTTAAGCTGCACATTATAGAGACTCGTGGCAGACTCCTACCTAACAAGCAGAAAGACCAACAGCAGACCCCATTTTCAACAGCACAGACTCCCAAGACAAACACCAACTCTGACCTGGAATGCCATTCCTGCCAGAACACTAGCCTGACAAGAACAGAAAGCCCCAGTGGACTTCAAACGTGACCACCAAGAAATCACAAGAAGAACCCCAACCTGACCAGCGAGTACGCAGATGTTCTTCACGCTGAGTACCAAGGACATCGAACCAGACCTTCCACCTGACCAGCACAGTCTGCACAAGTAGAACTTCATTATTACTGGGATCACAGACAACCAGAAGACCCATCATATAACTATTATATATATCCCAGGCAGACCCAGAAGCAGAAGAGCACAAAGACCCAAGATGGTACTCTCAAAATGACCAGACATACAAATTCCAGTATTACCGCTAACTTGAACAGCTCAGAGACCGAAGGCAGACCCACAACATGACAAGCAGACACCCAAAGTACACCTTAAAACTGACCAGCGCAAAGACTCCAGGCAATCTCCCACGCCAACAACACATAGACCAATGGTAAATCCCCAAGCTGTCGGGGTAAATAAAAAATAAAACCCTGAACAGACAGACCAGCACACATACCTTAGGCAGATCTCCAAACACACAACAACAGAGAACCCAGGAAGATGACCAACCTGACCAGCACAAAGTCCACCAGAAGAACCCAAACGTAACCAGAACAGAGTACCCCAGCAAGACCTCAAGTCAATCAGCAAAAAAATACTCAAAAGTCCTCAAGCTGACCAGTAAAGTGACCCAGAGGAGAACCCAAACCTGCTCAGAACAGAGAGCACTGACTGATCCCACCCTGACAACAAGAGAGGTAACACAGTGACATCACAATTGACCGACATAGACACCGTAGACAGAACCTCAACATGACAAGCCGAATTGGAACCCTGCCAGGAAAAAGAACCCCAGCGGACACCTGACCTGACGAACACAATGAACAACAGACCATTAACCTGACAAGAAGTGTGACCCCAGGAATCTCCAAGCACACCAGCACAGATACCCACAGCAATCCCCTGACTTAACCAGGCAAACACGACCTCCAGCAAAACCCAAAACTAACAAACACAGAGAACCCTCATGGAAACCCCCAATGACTAGCATAGAGAATCCTGGCCGACCCACGACCTGATCATCACAGAGAGATATAGTAGACTCCAAGCCTGATCCTCTCAGGGAGCCCCAGCAGACACCCAACCTGACAGAACAGAGCACATAATGCAGACCACCGTCGTGACAAAACAGAGACCCCAGGCACACATTAGACTACCAGAAAGACACCAACAGACCCCGAACCTGACCAGGATGACCTAAGGCATATTCCAAATGGGACTGAAAACAAAGATGTTCAGCAGACCTCTCACATGACCACCAGAGTGTCCCCAGGCAGACAACCAATTCCTCCAGCAGAGCAACCACATGCAGACATCCAACCTGAGCAGCATAGAGAACCCCAAAAGACCACTAAGTTGAATAGCTCAGAAACACACTGAAGACTCCCGAACTCACAGGCAAACAGACCGCAAGCAGACTCAAAATCTGACCAGCATAGAGAAACACATCCAACCTTCAAACTGAGCGGTGGAAAGATCCCAGCTACACACACTATATGACAAGCACAGAGACTTCAAAGACCTGGAATCTGATGAGCAAAGACACCCCCAAAATAAGCACAGTACCCCAGCAATAACCAAACCTGACCATCAGATTTTGAAAGGGATCCCAACCTGACCAGCACTAAGAACCCAGGTATACCTTCAACCTGACCACAATAGAGACATAAACCAGACACTAAGTGTAACCACCACAGAGACCCCAGAAGACTTCCAATGAACCAGCAGAGAGACCACAGGTAGAACCTTACCCTGACAAGCTCAAAGACCACTGAGAGGCCTAAATTAACATAGAGACCCAAGAAAGACCAGCAACCTTACCATCACAATACCCACAGCAGACGCTAAACCAGGCCAGTGCAGACACTATAGGAAGAAGTCCAAGCTGAACAGCACAGAGACACTGGGCTGACACACAACATGACCAGCATAGATACCCCAGCATACGTCCAACAGGTCGAGGAATGAAACTCCTGACACATCCCCATCCTGAAAAACACACAGACCCAAGGAGACTGCAATTGAACCAAAACTGAGTCTCCAGCCAGATATCCCTGTGACAGT
>PVJL010021205.1:0-10930 GCA_004026885.1 Lyroderma lyra
AGAAACCAAAATGGAAATTGCATTTTGGACATGAAACATGTCTGCTTTTGTAGATTGTTTTAAAGGAAGTAAATATTTTCTATTAATGTATAATTTTTTCTTCCTTTCATACAGCATTGTAGTTTTTTTAGACACTTTAGCAATATTATTCTGGTGAGTCCCAGCAATTTTTTAGAGAATTTCTTAGCAATATTATTCTAACTTCCAGGTGGAAACTGAAATAGTTGCTTGAAATAACCCTAAGGGTTTCTGGAACCAAGCTCCCTGCTCAGGACCTGGAAGTTTGGGCCTTTTGAAAAATCTTGGAAATCTTAGAGGATCATTAAAGAAACTATCAGTTTTTCCTCTTCCATGTTTAAGAGCAGAGAGCTACGTTCAAAACATTTATAACAAACTGAATTGGGTCTTATGAGGAGTTCTAAGTTAATAAGATGGTGTGAGGTTGCATAAAGGGATTTTAAAATTAAAGCAAGCGTGTGTGTGTGTGTGTGTGTGCGCACGCACACACACACACACACACACACACACACACACACACTAGTTCTGGCAGAGGAATTGCTTTCTGAGCCTTGGGGATCAAATGCTTAAATCCTTTATTAGGTATAATAATCTGGTTGACACTTCACATTTTCTACCATACTCTTTGTAGTTTATGCCTGAAGATTCTCCATCAATTTAAGTTATTCTCCAAATTGATGGAAAGCAGTAAAACTAAGTAATAAATTTTATCTGAGAAATTGCTACCTATTTCTGAGTTTGAACCTTGGTACTACTAGTATCTTCACATTTCTTTTCTGTCTTTCTTTTTTTTTTTTTTTACATTTTTTATATTTTATTATAGAAGGCTGTTGGATCACCTATCTTCATTTTCTTCCCATTGTGAGAGAGAGGGTTGTGTATGTTTTGTGTGTGTGTGTGAAGGCCAAAAACAACAAAGAGTGAGGAGAGTTGTAGAATGTTATCAGCAGAGTTTTTCATTTTATAATGAAGGCAACAAGTATAGAGAGGTGAAACATATACACGAGTAAAAAGTAGCCATGCTTAGCATTTTTATTGTTTTCTTTTTCGAGGATTAAAAACTTTTGGTTTGGGGTAGAAGTAGATGACTTATGTATGGTTTAAGTCTCTCCACCAACAGAAAAGAAAAAGAGAAGTTTCTGTACGCCATCAGTCCCCATGCCAGCATCTCACACAGCGGCCCCCGACCCCTGAGGTTTCCGCGTCCTCTCGGGTCAGTGGGGCACGGCCTGCAGCTCCAGTCTCAGGCGGACGGGGGCCGCGAAGACGCGCCCGCGCCACCGGGGCGGATACCCCAGTGAGGCCGGCCGCCGCGGCCAGATCCCGTGCCGTGTCGCGGTCGCCGGCGCTCCGCAGGGAACACGCGATATAAAAGCGGCCACCAGAGGGAGCTTGACAACCGGCGCGAACGTCAGCCGTCGGCGGTAGGGATCCGGATCTCCGCGCCGGCCAGGGCGTGTTGCCGGCCTCACCGCCGCTCGACCTCGTCCCGGCCGGCCTCGGGTCGCGTGTCCGGTCCCGGGGCGGGCGGCGTCCGCCTCGGAGCGACCCCGGCGGCGTGGGGCGCACCGGAGGCAGGGCGGGGGGCCCGCGGGATGACTTCTGTCTTCTGGCTGCTGCTTCCTCCTCTTCCTCCATCCTCACATTTCTTAAGCAGCGTTGCCATCGTGTGGCTGTCTATACTTTCCAAGGAAGAGTCAAGGCCCAAGTGAACTGAAGAAACCAACCCAAATAGCACCAAAGATTGGAAATGATTTATGAACTTAGAATTTCCTCCAATTGTGGATCAACTGGGTTAGGAAGAGAGTGGTCATCCCAAATTTTTACAACTTTGGTTTTTAATAATATTATTTTGTCTTACATATATATCACTTTTGGGTATACAATGAAAAGAAGCTAGGTTTAGACATCAAGAAAACATCAAGAAAAAAGTCTATCATCATCATTTCCACCCAAGCATTTCTCATAGAACTATCAGGCCATGTATTTCATATACTGGCACATTCATAACGGGGTACCAATATTTCTTTCCTGGAGCTTTGTATTTATTTGCTTTTGACCTTTATTAAATTCATTGGAGTGACATTGGTTAGTAAAATTAACACAGGTTTCAAGTGTGCATTTCCATTATACATCATCCACACATTGCACTGTGTGTTCACCCCCCAGAGTCAGTTCTCCTTCCATCACCATGTATTTGACCTCCCCTTACTCTTTGGTAATCACTAAACTGTTGTCTGTGTTTATGATTTCTTGTTTGATGGCTTGTCTTGTTCATTTGTTGCTTTCAGTTTTATGTGCCACATGTGAGTAAAGTCATATCATTCTCAACTTTATCTGTTTACTTACTTCGCTTAGCATAATAATCTCAGGATCCATTTATGTTGATGCAAATGGCAGTATTTCATCTTTTCTTATGGCTGAGTAATATTCCATTGTGTATACCTACAGTATCATCTTTATCCAGTTGTCTATTGAAGGACATTTTGGTTGCTTTTGTGTCCTGGGCATCATGAATAAGGCTGCAATGAAGGTTAAAGTACATATATCTTTCCAGATAGATATTTTCAGATTTTTTTGGATAGATACCTAAAAGGGGGATTGCTGGATTATATGGTAGCTCTGTTCTTAATTTTTTGAGGACATTCCATACTATTTTCCATAGTGGTTATACCAATTTACATTCCAGCCAGCGATATGTGAAGGTTTCTTTTTCTCCAGAGCCTCTATCTTTGATAATCTTGACTATCCTATAATGCTATCGCTGTCCCTGACATAGTAAGGACTTCACCTGAAATTGCCCTGAATTAAGGTTTTCCATTCAATCTGCTTTTTCTTTGACTATATCGGAAATAAAGTGGATGCAACAATCTATTTCTTCTGGGAAATAAGTTTTTTAAAAATTTTTATCCACAAACTCCAATAAAAGAACACACATGACAACAGCCCATTACATGCCCTTTCCTAAGTGCCATGAAGGTTTCTGGCCACTTCACTGTGACCCTCAAGACACCCCAAACCTAATAGTAATTATACACAGTTTTCCTTTAGATAGAAAAATGTTACAGAGCCATATGAGCAACCTTTCATCTTACAAATAACTCCTGAGCTCCTATTGTGTTTTCCTGCATGGAACTAGGGTCATAATGATTAGTAAAACTAGACATAATTCATGATCTCATGACCTTGAGCCTAGCTGGGGAGCTGAACACTCACCAATAATAACAAACGCAAGTGAAAACATGTGTGATAAGTGTGAAGAAGGAGAGATGCAAGGGAAGCCGGAAAAGGTGAATGGAGGAGGTGAAGCTTAAGCTTGTATTGCAGGAAGATAGGAGCCAACTTGGTAAGCAGTAGAGGGGTACAAGAGCGATCCAGGGAAGGGAATGCCTGTGAGAAGATTCTGTGATGGGAGAGACTGACACAATGTGAAAAAGGCTTAAGTGGTGGGAGCAGAGAAAGAAAAATGAGGGAGGAATGCGAGAGAAAACTAGCATCCTAGGAAAGGGCCAGATCATGCAGGCGTGGGAGACTCAGGTTTTGAGTTTTAGTCTTTATCCTAAGTGTAGAGGGGGATTTGTGAAGTGTCTTATCTAGGGGAATGGCATGATCAGATTTGCATTTGAAAGGATTTCATCTAATTCAGTTATTTTTTTTCTAACTGCAAACATAATATATACACACATTCTCCTTGTGAAAAGTTAGAAGTAATTACATAGAATGAAAACTGAAAACAAACTAAAACCCATCTATAAACCTTTTTTCTGGACTATTTCTCTTCTTAAAGGAACTGTTAAAAAATGGGTGTTCATCCTTTCAAACCCTTTCTATGCATTTGTAGGAATATCAAAATATATGAAGTACATATTTTTATAAATATTATTGTATTATTTGTGTAGGCAGATTACATGTTTCACCTAATACTTTCAAGGACCATAACGTGTTAGTGCATATAAATGTATCTCATTCCTTTGAACTGCTCTATAATTTTCCCGTGTGTGGGTGAAACATAGATGAATGAGCCATGTCCTGAATGATAGATCTGTCAGTCGTTTAGCATCTTTTGCTGACATAAGCAGTGCTCAGTGAATGAATGCCTTTTATTTAGAGCACAAGAACTATATCTCTGAGAGAATTTTTTAGTAGTGGATTTATGTAGCCAACTTATAGCCCCTTTTAAATTTCTAGAATTCTTGATAAATTAGTATCTCTACAAGTTATATTAATGAACATCATCTCAAGCAATATATGAGGTTCTGTTTTGCTGTAGTCTATTCCAGGATGTCAGTCAACCAAATGTTTGATTTCTTCATTGATATATTATTTCAGTTTTTATTTTTAATTTCTTTCTTAGAATCATCTTATTTCCTCTTTGGGTGAATTATCTTTTTCTATCTTTTGCCAGATGTTCTTTTAGACTGTGGGGATTTTTTTTCTGGATTTACAGGAACCATTTATATATTGAAATGGTTACTTCTTCCTGTGTTTGGAGTTATGAGCCCCCACCTAACCCACATTGCTGCTTGTAAGACTTTGTTGTCAGTTGAATTAACTAATTCTTTTCTTTTATGAATTCTGGACTTTCTGTCATAATAGATAGACATTTCCTTTCTGTGATTGTAAGTATCTACCTTTTTTTTCTTTTTTACATTGAATTGAATGATCTGGAATTATTTCACTGTAATGCAAGAGGGTAGCAGTCAATGACATTGAGTGTTTGCTGTCCACCAAAAATTGTGTTACCTTTCCACAATATGGATTAAATGCAAACTTGGTGTAATATTAATATCATATATTAAAAGTGGAAAATCCATAAAAATTGAAAATACTGTTTATAAAAGTTTTCTTATCATGTATGTCTTGTCTGTTATCTTTCATATATTACACATATTCTTGTAAGCAAAACTCTGTAAGAATTTTATCTACGGAGTCATCGTTTTCAAAATATGCCATATAATTTCCCAATTATTTTATTTATTTTTTTAAATTCATTTTTATTGTTAGACTTATTGGGGTGACATCTGTTAGCAAGGATTACATAGGTTTCAGGCATACAGTTCTACAGTGCATTGTCAACTTGATGTATAATAAGTTCACCACCTAATGTGACTTCTCTTTCCATCACCTTATATTTAGCTTCCCCCTTCCTCTCCCACCCCCTCCCCTTTCTTCCCTCCCTAACCCACTCGTCCCCAAATAAACATTAAACTATTGATTGTGTCCATAGGTTATTTGTTTGTTCATTTCTTTTTTTCTTTGCTTTGTTTTATATTCCGCATATGAGTGAAATCCTAATTGTAGGACAGTAGTCCTTCAAAATTTGACATATGACAGAGAACTGCATAATTTCCCAATTTTTGCCTAACATCTTTATCCCGGTAGTCAAGAGTTTCTGTAACAATAACCATAACCTGGGGACCATAATTTGAAAAATACCCTTCATCTATAGTAAAATATTGTGTAATATTTTTTGTGTAGGGATTGTCATATGTCAAATTTTGAAGGACTACTTTCCTACAATTAGAAAGAGCCATATGTACTACTTAGGTAGTTCAAAATGTACAGAAGCACTGCCAAAAGTTTGGATTCAGTGCTTGTGAGAAAGAAAACCAAACGGTCTCCTACAGCGTCAGAAAACCTCCTTCTTTGCTGTAATCCATTTCTGAAAACTCAGAACACAATAGCAAAAATTGGATTCTTTCCTTCTGAAATGATAGATTGGAACAGCAATGGGTACTGTTTCCACTAGATGGCAACCTTATATAGTTACTAAGGATAATGACTACTAGTTAATAACATCAGAGGTTCCAATATCTGTGAAACTTAAAAGTATAAAAGATAAAGCTATCCTGGCAGAATTGCTGAACGTCAAACAAAAGAAAAGTCACAGAAAGATAAAGAGAAGACAACATATGCAAAATGTTTGTTTACTTAAGGAATTCAGTTTGCTTAAATATCATACACATTGATTGTATAAAGGCAATGAGAAAATTAAAGAGGTTTTGACTGTTAAACAAAAAACAATAAAAACCCAATAGTAGTCTTAATGTGTTATAAGGAATAGGTTTCATCAAAAAAAAATTTGTCAAAATTATTAGTGATTTACCCTTGATTTTTAGCTATCATCTTCCATGATGTATTTTTTTTTCATGATGTATTTCTAATGCTTTATGTATTTTCTTTAATTTGGTTGTTTCACTGGATGTAAGGACTTAGTTCAGAAAGTCTCAAGATGTCTATGTTTGCTAATCATATTCTATTTATACGATCTATGCTTCTTGCTGTTGGCAAATTTATTTTTATATTCTCCATGGAGTTTTATAAGGACAGAAATATGGTTAAATACTCAAATATTGGCAAAATTGTTGTACTGACAAATCTTGTGCCACTGCCAAATATGAACTGTCGGTAGTGTGGTTATTCAAGAACTGATTAACTGAATGCAAACTCAGCTTTGGAAAGACAGTTGAAAGATCGAAGTGACAAATTTAAGGTGGGTTGCAAAAAAAGGTGTATGATAGATAATCCAGGATCAGCTGTAACAATACTGGTGCAATTGTCACAAATGAACAAATGATTCTACCACCAAGTAAAAGAATGGAAAGGGAGATCTTTTCTGGCCATTCTAGCTGGAATACATTTATTAAATCAGGAGGCAGAAGGAGCAAATGCTGACCAGAGAAATGGGTTTCTGTGTTCACAGGCCTTACACAAAAAGCAGGTAAGTGCAAAGTATACTCCCATTTTTTTCCACTGGCTTTTTCTCTCAGGTAATGACTTTCTATGTGAAAGATTCTGAGGCTCAAAGTAGAACATTTGTAAAAAGAAAAATGATCTTTGGGAACCAAGCTTTTAAATGCTTTTTTGTCTTATAAATAAAAATTAATAGATTTCACATTTTCAGTTACATAAAGTTAGTTTCTTTCTTCATTTATACTCTTAGCTTCTCCTCATTCATTTTGCTCATAGGACCCAGGAAAAGACTAGGCCAGCACCCACCAAGGGCTGAAGGGAACCCGGTGCTGCCCACAAGCAACCTCTGTCTGAGATTTGAGAAACCTGGGTCTTGCCCTTGAGCTCTGGGTACCCTTGCCCTTGGCCACTGGACCTCTGTGCGCATGCACAGTGACATCACGTCTGACCCCATGCGCCTGATTGGTTACTGGTATTCTAGGCTGAGAGTTCTAAAGTGCCTAACTGCTGCTGCTGAGATACAGAGGCGAGAGGCAGTTGGCTGCTCTGGACTCTGGTGTTGGATTCGGAGACTGTGAGAAGCTTAGCGAGTTCTGAGGTGGTCCTGAAGCCTTTGGGCGGGGCCATGAAGAAGATTTTTGGCTTTTTGGCGCTAAGGCGCTCCACAACCAAGTCACATGACAATAATGGTGGCAGGATGCCTGAGACTGAAGACAGTTTCACTTTGGATGCCAAGTACATCGAGATAAAGATCTCAGAAAACTCCACAGAGCTGCCTACATGGGCAATGCCCAGGAAGTGCATCAGCGTCTGTTGGACCGTCCATACTGTGTGAATGACAGAGACAAGAAGGACAGGTGAGAGGGACTGAGAGGCCCATGGCCATGGGTGGGCCGGGAGAAGGCTGTGGGGACTGGGGAGAAGGATGGCCTAATGTCCAGCCAACTCTGAGTGCAGCAGAAACCAAAACTTATGTACTCACTCACAGTTCCCCTTATAGAACACTTTACTTAAAATTTGGAGCCATTTAACTAAATATCAGTAGACATGAAAATAAGTATATATAGCACTTTAATTTTGAGGTTCACATGTTTATGCCATAATGTTATACACTATATAGACAAGTGCATAATGAGAAAAGTAATTTCGATAATAGATTCACTTATGGCCTAGAAACTGGATAAAATCCAGTATCCACTTTATCTCAGTGTACACCTCTGCATCTATGGTCTTTTCTTTTTTCTCATTTATTTATTTGTGTGTGTGTGTGTGTGTGTGTGTGTGGTTCCTTGACTGGTTCATTTATTTTTATCTTTCAATTCCCTTTGACGTACAATATTATATTGGTTTCAGGAGTCATGTGTGGTCTTTACTGAGGAAGCTTACAAGGGAACTGTCAAGTAAGAGGGTGGCTGTTGTATTGAATAGGAAGACTCCTTTTCTCAAAATGTGTGCTCTTCTAAGTTTATCAATTTTATGTAAACCTTCTACAATATCATGATTTTTGAATTTTGCACATGCCATCTCTTTTATTGATGTGATGAAATTAAGAAACTTTTATAGAGTAGACAAAGATTTGCCATTCTAGATGTCAGCATTTGCTATGAATTATTTTAATAGCACAAATTGTTTTTTTTTTACTAATAGCTGTAAAGAGAGATAAGTGATTGGGAACAATAGAAAATGCCAACACCCAACTATATGTAAGACTTTAGTAACTTGATACTGGTGACATTTGCCATCAGTAGAAAAGATGAATTACTCATAAGTGATGGAGAATACATGTTAAGTACCCGGAGAATATTAGCTAGATATTTATATACAAAAATAAGTTCCAGATGGGATTAGAAATGAAAAATTTTAATATACAAAGTGAAGAAAGTACCAGAAGAAAACACAAATGCCTATTTATACTTGTTTTTACATTGACAAAGACTTCAAAACAAGAGTTCTGGAGGTTGGTTGAACAATATAAAAAATAAAAACACTTTGTATATCAGAAAATAATATTAATAAAAGAAAATACAATGACTTGTAAACTATTTACAACATACATAACAGAGAAAAAGTGTGTCTTCACTTTAGAGAAGTCTTTGAAATCAAGAACAACAACAAAAAAAACCCTCCAATTTGAAACTGGACAGAGTTCTTTTTGTATATCTGCAAGTGACCAATGCATATAGGAAAGAATATTTATAGTGTCCCTGGTAAGAAAAGGGATTTAAGTTAAAAAAGAAATGAAATATATTTTCATCCACCAAGTTTGTGAGGATGACAAGCCATGGTACTTATACTGCTAGTTCAAGTTTAAGTTGACTTAGACTTTTCAAATAGGCAATTTGGTGATAAGTACCACATTTAAAAATTGTATATTTTCTTTACCAATTCTACTTATTGCAAAATATCTTTATGAAATAATGAGATAAATTACATACAATTCGTTTTTCTCAGCCCTACTTATAATAGTAATCATCATGAACAACTCATATAAATGGACTTGTTCATATAAATTTCTCACTTTTCTAATTTTTTTGAATTTTTTTAAAGATTGGTGTTTTCTGACAACTGTTAGCCTCTTCTGAAGAAAAGGGGATTTTTCTTTCCTGTGCCTGTGGAGTATGTGTATATATGTTTCATTATACACTTCAGATTTTTTATATATTGTTTTCTTACCTATAACATATAAATGATTTTTGACTAATCATTTCAGCTGTGTCCTTTTGAAAATAAAAAAACGAAAACTAGTGAATATAAGTGACTATTACTATTGCAGAAGTGTTGCTTTACTGTATAAAATATTTCTTTAAAAATACTGAATTCTCCAACTGCAGTTATCTATTCTTTCAACCTATTTATTCATCATATATAAGCTGAATGCCTACTGTGTAGCAGACATAGTCTACTCAGGACCCTTGCAATCTATCTCTCAGGCCCTTTTCTTCCTTAAAAATTTCATGCTGTCCAGTATGAGCAAAGTGAAAAGTTTGTAATGGAAACAGGATCTAATCTCTATTGAAGTTTTTCCTCCCTCCTTTCAAACCATAGGATTTCTACAGTTAGGACATTTTAAAAGATAACAAAAACTGCCCTTTTGAAAGTGTACAGCAGTATTAAATACTAATATTGATCATTGGAAATATCTGATTGTCATATAATCTATAAATCTAAATATTGAATAAAGTGAGTGATCCCTTCTCATTTGTATCCTGAGTTTCCTTTGGCTTAAAGTTATTTGAAAATCAAAGCTTTTAAAATAACTTTTTATAAAAATGATTGTCTTATTTAATTTCTTATTTTAGTTCTCTGTCCCCATAATGTTGTGAACAATTAAAATTTATTTAAATGCCAATTATATGACTTGATCTGCAATAGATCAGTTGTGCATACCATTATTTCACTTAATGTAAAATACCAGGGATAGTAGGATATCCACTCTTGCATGAACCAATAAGAAATTTTATTAAATGCTGCCAATTAAAGTTGTAAGACATTCTGAATTAAAAATTGCATATCAATGTCAGAGATGTAAAAATATGAGAAGATAAGCATCTTAGAATCATTGAATCTTTCTAATCCTTGAGACATATCTGCAAAGTAGGTAGAATGACATTTTACTTAACTGAAATGTTGTCTTTGTAAAGTAGTAGTAATAGTAATAATTATAATAATATTGTCTAACAATTATTGAGCTGTGTTTTGTGCTAGGAACTGTAGTAAACACTGCATAGATTTCATTTAAGCAAACACCAGTATCCTGTGAAGTAACTACTGTTTTTCTCCCCACTGTGTTGATGAGGAACTTGAGGTACAGGAAGACTGTAACAAGTGACAGAGTTAAAATAAGTTCAAACCCAAGTTGAGCTAAATGCTCTGTTCTTGCTCTCTGGTCACATAGGCTGGTTTTCATTAATTGGGTGAGCAACAAGAGGTAATAAATATTGTCGTTTGTCCGAAAGAAAACTCAGTATTTTCTTTGAAGTCATAGGGATAGCCTTTCATGTTTACAGTTACTAGAAGAACTGCATGTTTTGATATACTGCGCTGTACCTTCCTAAACAGTCCTCTCACTCTCATAGGACTGCTCTGCATTTGGCCTGTGTCAGTGGCCATCTGAGAGTGGTGACTGTCCTGGTAAACCAAGGATGCCATCTGAACCTCCGTGACCTGGAAAATAGGACAGCTCTGATGAAGGTATGTAGTAGCCAACTTTGTCGGCACG
>PVJL010021206.1:0-10938 GCA_004026885.1 Lyroderma lyra
GTTATGCAGAGTAGCAGCTTCTTTAACACGATTTTTAAAAAAATTAAAAGCCCTTACGTATATCACCACCATCAGCACATCCACAATTAGAACATGAGTGTATTCATAAAAATTTATCGAGCATTTTGCATGTTTTAAACTTTATGTAAATATTTTTAATAATGACATTTGTACAGAATTTACTATGTTCCAAACAGCATTCTAAGCACTTTGTCTATGTTAGTTCCTTTTATCCTCAAACACGTTCTGCTAACTTGATACTGTTATTATACCAATAGAAAGATAAGGAAACCGAGACATAGAAAGGAACAGAGCTTGTCAGTCACTAAGGGAGGGTCATCCTGCACATAGCATTCTGAAACACACTATTTTCCTTTTAACTTAGCATGATGTTTTTAAGATGATTCCGTGTTGATAGAATATGACGGCTGTCCAGAAAAAAATCCAGCCATAAATTTCTCTATTTTTAATATTACATGGCTGGATACTTTCAGATAGCCCTCATACAGTTAGTTTTTCACCTTCTATATGTGAACCACAACTTGTTCTCATGTTTATGAACATTTAGGTTATTTTACTATTTTAAGCAATGCTACTCATAAGTACAATACATACTTGTAATTATCTTCTTATATATATCACTGACAGTTTCTCTCAGATATATATAATCTACTTAGTTTAAAGATTGTGCACATCTTTTTTTTACCGGACATTGTTAAATTGCTCTCTGAAATGCACTTAACAAGGCATTCTCCTGCCAGCTCTGAACATGGTTTCTTATTTTCTCACATCCACTCCTGTGTTTAGAAAGATTGATCTTTTTATTTTTTGCCAATTTTTTGTGTGTGAAATATAATTCATTTTAATTTTCATTTCTCTGATTACTAGTACAGTTGTGAATCTATCTAGCCATGCTCCAGTACTACATTGTCTTAGTGATGGTGACTTTTTAATACATGTTATTATCTGGTACGACTAATTACCCACACCATTCTTCTTCTTTTTCAAAGTCTTTCCATTATTTTTAGAAATTTAAATGTTATTCATTTACTAATGATCACTAATGGACTTAATCAAGAAATAACTTTTCTGTGAATAAATATCTTGAATTGGAAATATGACACAGTGATGTTATAATGTATACATATGCATATATGACAGATAACAGAATCAGCTAGTAGTTCATCAATTATATTTTCCTTTCCTCCCAGTACTCAGATTGACCACATTTCCCAGTCTTCTCAATTAGGTGTGGCCATACAACTGAGTCCTAGAACAGAGAATTGAAACAGAAAATTGTAAACTACACTTATGGGCCTGATCTATAAAGAACCTTCTCCATCATGATTCTTCTCTCACTCTCTCTCTCTCTCTCTCTCTCTCTCTCTCTCTCTGTCGTTCTCTCTATCTCTGTTCCCTGAACTGATTCTTAATATTCAGAGAACTTTCAGAAGCTGTGTAATAAAGATAAGAGAGAGCCTGTCCATCAATGTTGTTCCCCAAATAAGTACATAAAACCAAAAAAGCCCTACTGTGAATTTAACATGGACAAGTGACTGAGCATGAAATGAGACAGCAATGCATTTTTATAATAAATACAGTTTTATAATTAAACCATTAAGATTTGTTTTGCTTTCTTATACAGCTTATAGCTGACTTTACCATAATCAATACAGAAGTTTATATACATGAGCTGTTCAGAAAAACATTCCAGTCATAATTCTTCTATTTTTCGTATTACATGGCTAGAAATTTATATATATATATATATTTATTCATAATCCATTACCTGAAATTTTTGAAGATAGAATTGTTTTAGAATTCAGAATACTTGGGTTTTGGCAAGGTGATATGGTAGATAAACATATACTAATCAACATTCCCAGGTAAGCCTAGGACAGTATCCAATAACCAAACACATTAATTTTGCTGTAATGAACTAAAGGGACAGTCACACCAAATTAGATAAAGTCTATAAAAAGCCCCATGTCAGGTCAGGTTTCATTGCCAAATAAGTGCATTCCAAACTTTAAAAAATCCTCTTGTTTTCAGAACTTTATGGATTTTAGATTGATGGTTAAAAGACTGTGGACTTGAACGTGCACATAAACTTTTGTTGCCAGCGCACTTGCTGCAAATAAACCAGTGGTCTTTTTTACCATTTTTACCTCTATTTTCACTTATGAAGAGGAGCAATATGTTCTGAGGACACTCATACCTCTATCACGTCTAAACAATCCTACTACATTTCACCGTTAGACAACTATCCAGGGTAGCTTGTTTGTATGGAACATTGGGAATATCATAACTCCAGAATGTGGCAAAGAGACTCATTTTTCAAATTTTGGTGACTTTTCATCATCTTTGCCTTTTTTTTGTAATCTACAAGCAGCCAAAAGCATCCAAAAATATTGTACTAGATCTGAAAATGCACAGTGTCTAGAAAGTAGTAAACTGTATCTCCATTCCTAATGACAGCAATTATTACTTACTATAATATAATCACAAACATATCTTTTGTGCATACACTCAGACATGATGCTTGTTGCTTACTTATGAGTTGATTCACTGGCTTGATTCTGTTAATCTGAAAAAACAGCACCTCTTCTATATAGGGATGTGTACTGATGGATATAATATATAAAGGGGAAAGCTTTTATATATGCAAAATTTCTGGACTTGAAATATATGTTTGGATTTCTGATCATTTTTAAATGAAGAGGCCTTTGCAGTAAAATGCATTTATTTTACTTCAAATGACTATGAAAATGAGACACTAAAGAAATAAACTTCCATTAAAAAATGATTAATAAAATGAGATAATAAAGAAATAATTAAACTTTTATATAAAAGTAACTGATTAATTTATATATCTTAAAAATACTTTTTGTCTATATAAGATTACATTATTGAAAGAGTGCGTCTTTCAAAGATGGCGAAACTAATAAGCCTTTACATCTGCAGTGCGTGGTAGTGATTCCCTCCCAGATCTCAGTTCCCAGGCTGGTGCACCCAGCTCCAGAGGCTGCAGGTGTTAAAGGCTAATGGTTTGCACCTGCACTCTCCTCAAAAATGCCTGCCCTTAACTTACAGGAGCCACCTTACACCCTCCTCCTGTGGCAGCCGATGATTAAGTGATGGAGACAGGAAAGGTACACAAAAAGGTGTATAAGCACATCCCCTTGGCCTCAAGGCAGAATAAACTGATACAGTTCATGCTCCAGAGCTCCCTGTGTGATCAGACTAAAGCCAGCGTCCCACTGACACCACATCTGCCTACCTTTTCTCTGCTATACTATTATGCTTCCCTCATGCCCTTAGCAGGTTTCACATGAGAAAACTTACGAAATCACTGGCACTAAAATCTGCATCTTAGGCTCTATTTCTAGAAAACCTGAATTAATACAGCACACATTATAATTTATTGAGCACCTACTAAGGATTAGGCTTAGTTGTGCTTTAAACATTGCTTAATTTTATTCTAGAACTACCTTAGTTGTATGAAAAATTTTATCCCCATATTGAGGATGGGGAAAGTTGGACTGTGTAGAGTTGAGGAACTTGTATTTAGCTAGTAATCATTGGGAAATCCAAGAATCAAACTTAGATTAATATGGCTCCATAAACTCCACTCTACAGAATTTTTCACCGCTTCTGAATCATATTTTTAACCAGGAAATAAAAAAAATTAAAGATTTTTCAACCATACTTCTTTAGTGAAATGGACATTGATGTGCATTTTATTTTCCACAAACATTGATGTAATTTGTTTAAAATGAAGGTAAGATTGTATGAGTCATATAATTTCCATATGGGTTTATTAGTGGACAAGCATGGATTCAATTAAAAAGGAAATAAACATATGTATAATACCTTCATTTTCTTAAAAGGGAACATTTTATAGAAGTTGGAAAATAGCAAGGAGGGAAAAGATCATGTCAGCACAATGTTACTGGTCATATACAACGCAATCTTATGTTTCACAGAGATTTCAACACAGGAAATGGGTATATTAGGAACGACCTAATTCATAGGTTTTCCTGACCCACGTACAGTGGTTTCTTTGAATGACTCTAAAGAAAACGCTGTAAGCAGTGCTTTTATACCAGCTTCAATAATGCATATTTCAAAGCCCAAAGTAGTCAGCCATGTAACTATTTACATAGTCACCATTCAGTGGGAAAATAAGTGTCAACAGGTTCCACTTTCCCAGCCCAGAACAGCATGTAACCTTTCATTACAATCCTCTTGAGTCTCTGATTAGGAAGGGAATACTTTATTTTTGTTTTTTTCCATTCGGTAAATCCAGGATTCTTAGTTTACTACCATTTGAAAAATAACAATACCCCCCCAACACACTGCCACTTAGCCACTTAAAACACTTACATAATCCTACTACATTGGAAACACTGTAGGAAGGGCCCAGGTCTTTTCCGTCTTTGTTTATGGCAACAGCAAACTGGTTTGCACCAAGTAGAAAATTAATGAAATGGACTGTGGTTTCCTTTAACCTAAGAAGAATTCCATTACATAAAGTGCTTTTTTTAAACATCCTTACTGCTATAATATCTTGGTAATGACCAACAATATCTAGATCCCTAATAAAATCTATTAAGTATCTGATTATCTCAGGAAATCCATTCAATTATCTTTTTAAAAGAGAAACTCAAAACTATGTAATGCTTTCTTTAAAAATTATCAACAAAAGTATTGCATATTTTCTACAGCTTCTATGTTATTCACAATTATAGCTTTAGCAATGTTATAATTTTCTTTTACTGCAGAAATCACATTATTTATTAAATATGGGTCATGTATCACAAAGTACACTAAGTATTTAGTATACATTTTTTGTTAAATACTCAACATTAATATAAGGGTACTCTTAGTCCCTATATAACACAGCAAGATGTCATGGCTTGAAAACTTTCATAGTCTTTTGCAATTTGTAGTGTGGGATAAGGAGTAAATCTGGAACCTGAGTCTAGTTACCGTCTACCTCCAACTTGTATGATCTGAACCACGCTAAATCCTCAAAAGCCAGAATCACACTTCTCTTCCCATTAACAAAATTATCATCAGCTATACTCATAGATACTCAATTGAATCCCCCAAACAGAAATATGTAGAAGGTACTCAAAAACTTCCTCTCACCATTTCCTATATCAAAATAAAGAACATAGTATGCCTATCTCCTAAATTTCTCAAATCTGTCTTTTTTCCACCTTTCATTCTATCATTTCTTTTATTATCTATTGTCTGAAATATTACAATAGCCTCTCTGTTGACCTCCCTGTGTCATATCTCATCTCCCACCCCTACAGACACATACTTATTCTCACATACTACTGCCAGTGTACTCTTAAAATGCATATCTCTTCACATTGGCGATTTGTCTAAATTCTGTCAAAGATTCCCATCATCTTTGGGCAATGGCTATTCTACTGAGTGTAGAGCAACAAAGCGCTTGGAGCTGGCTACTGCTCACCTCTTTGGCTTTCTTGTCACCACCCCATGTTTATTTGAGACCTATTTACAAAGTAAAATTGACTGGACTTGGTGACCAACTGGATGTGAATTCTGGGGAGTGAAAGAGGAAAAGGTATTTGGTTTAGTTATAGATTAAATGTAAGTATCTGAGGTATAGCAATGTGGAGATAAGCACTGGGGTAGAGTTCAGATCTTTTCCTCCAGCTATCGACTTAACATCTCAACAACTTGTCCTGTTAAAGACAACTCCAGCTCAATACATCCAGAATCAAATTCATGTTCTCTGTACCTAGTCCTGACCTTTGAGTGCACTGAGTCTCAAAAAGTAGCAGCACCATCTCTCCAGCTGTGAAGGCCCTTACCATAGCTACTTCCCTTGCTTCAACCCTCTCTTTAGCCATATACTGCTACCACATATGCTTAGTTTACCTTCTAAATGGCTCTCAAATCAGTTATCCTCTTTCCATCTTCCACGATCTTCTCCCTGGTTCAAGCTACCATCTGACCTTCTCTTACCTGATCTTGCACTACATTTATTGGTATTTATCTTCTCCATAAGTTATTCTCCATACTGAAGACATACTGATCTTTTCTACCTGAAAATCTGATCATATCCTCTCTTGATTCATTTATATATAATCAGAATTTTTTATGTTTTTCCTTTATAGTTGCAATTTTGCTTTGTTTGTATGCTTATTTGATTATACACTTTCTTTCCCAAGCAACTCTAAGCTCCATAGGCACTTGCTATTCATTGTACCTCCAGAATCTAGTCCATGCCTGGTAAAGAACCTGTTATCATCATTTGATGAATAACTAAATAAATTAATTAATAGATAGACAGCAAAAAGTCTTCTGTTTTGGTAGTAAGAATCATATACTCACTGAATTCCTGGGTCTGAATAATTCACCAAGGGAAAATGTGTGTAGTGGAAGAAGTGCAATGCAGAACAAGTGGGGTCAGCCCAAGAGAGTTTGAGATAAAAAAATCAGAAGAAAGTAGAAAAATTATAAGATATTTATGTCAAAAACATCAAGATAGGAAAGAAGGATTAATAAACTATGTAAATACCTCAGCGTAGTTTAAAAAGAAATTGGAAATTATTGACTCAGAATAAGCCATTTTACCTCTTTACTCTAATTTCTATATAGTATTTTCTTCATACAGTAATCATATACTGACTTTTAAATTTTTCCTTAGTCTCTATTATAAATGTACATATATACATACATATATGTGTGTGTGTGTGTGTGTGTGTGTGTGTGTGTGTATGAGAAATTCTCTCAAGATGTTATGTCTTCATTGCATCCCTGGCAATTCTAGCATTTCTATTAAAATATTTCTGGAAATTGCAAGAAAAAATTACCTTTAATCCAGTCTCATTTAAATATTTAATTTACTTCACATTTTCACTGATTTTTCTGAGAAAATGCATTTTTCAGTATCTCATATATTAACACAATGTGTTCAGTTCTGTGAATTTTTTATGTCCTCCTGCAAATCAGTGATTTGCAACACTGATGTGAGTTTCTGGATATCTAGAACCAGAGCTGGTCAATGTGCTTTTCTAAGCAATTGTCATAAAATTACACTTAATCAATGCCTCACTGTGGTTGTAATGTTAAAAACTTCATAGCATGAACAATCAGAAAGTTACACTTTCTCAGGAAACAATAAATATGAGATGGAAATGTTTAATCATTTTAGTCTTTAAAGAATTTTTAAACCTGAAATACATGGGGCATGAGGTAGAAAAGTTTTCATACATGAAAGGCTCGTATTCAAAATAAAATTGAAAAGTTACATTATTAGAAAAAATACTCATTGTGCCATCTGAAGTACCACACAATCTTTTTAAACATTTTTGTACATGCATTGTACATAAGGCTCAATATTTTATCTAAACTAAATGCATGGAACATCATAGTCATTTAAAACAGTATTTTGGAAAAGATATAAAGAAAGAAATGTGTGTGTTTACATATAGTGCTTGTATAAGTATATGTGTATATATATATCATATATATTATATATAAAACTCAGAGGCATTCATGAAATAATGTTCATTCTTGAATTATACTGGGTTACCTCTAAATTGGTACAAGCTTTTTTAAAAAAACAATTTATCTAAACAATATCTATGTCAATGGCATCTATGCGTATTAAACTGAAAGCTTTAAGTACATTTTCAAGGAATTTTATTCTTTGAGTAGTAGTCATATATATAAAATTATAAAATTTTCATAAAACCCTGCTCCCCTCAGAGCACAGCCTGAGACTACACATCCAAGCAGTTGCTTTGTGGGAATGGTATAAATGTATATAATAAATAACCTTGAGCATTGAAAATACAGGGTAGGGGCCCATGGGAATGGGGAACAGAGAGAAGTGTATTTTCCAGAGCTCCAGGCTCTATAGCAGAGTAATTTCAAGGCTTAAGTGCAGAAAACTAATAAATCAATTTTGCAATTAGTTAACTAGAGGGAGAAAAAGGACACCCAGAACATGATTCAATTACACAAATTAGAATTTGCAACATGGGACCATTAAACTTAAAAGTAAAATAAAAAGTTGTGACTGTGGGGAAGTAAATCTAGTTTTCTAATTTCCTAGCTATATTTAAAGAAAGTTTCCTAGGACAATTGCTATGGAATTAGTCGTGCAAGCCTTATTAGGTCACACAGGTCAACTATGTCAGTTTTGAAACTATACTATAATTTTTCTAGTATCTATTTTCAATAAGATGAAACAAAAAGACCAGCAAATGTGCCTTTGGGTTGAAGTTCTCCATTTATTCTGCACTCACACATTGTGTAGAGAAATCCTAATGCTTAAGAAATAGTGCTTTCCCTTAGAGAGTTCAGACCTCATAAAATTCACATATGATTTCTGCAGACAGCAAATTAATAGAGAGTCAAATCTCATGAATACTGTATGTTTTATAGGAATATCTTTTAAAAAGCATATCCATTTAGTAAATGGCTTTTTTAAAAGCTTATGATCATAATAATTTGGTCTTCCTAAAATACGTTATATTCGATTGTAAATAGTTTGTTGTAAAACCATTTGGAGTCTGCTTTAAGAAAAGACTAGAAAATAGAAAATTAAGCCTTAAGTGCTGCCCTTGACACAAAGATATGTATTCTGCTGATTATAATAATATCACAAATTTAAAGGCCCAAATAAATCACCATCAGTTATATTCAGTCAGCAAGTTGTGCTCTGACAAGATTCCAGTTTCCAAGTCAGTGACCACCCACCCAACATTAAATGTTAATTATTTATTATGATAAGTATTATTTATTAATAGCAACCTGAATAAAAGTTAAATTTAGGGCCTTCTCTAGGGAAAAAGAAAGCATAATGATGTAATTAAACATTTGAAGCAGCAATGTGGAGAAAAAAGATCAACTTATAGCAGAGCTATTGCATCTTCCCAAATCCAAATCTACCAACTTATTTGGTGGCAGCCTCCTTTTCTCTCCTGCTGTAACTTTACTAGTGTCTTCGGTCCATCTCAAAGGCAACTCCTTGCCTGGTGCTCTGGAGCCCATCTTCCTTCTAAGAAATTCTCTCCAGCAAGTTATTCCCTTTCCCTGCTACATACGTCAACAGTCTCTGTCTACTGGATCATACCCATTAACATAGCACACAAGTTAATAATATCCTTCTTAAAATGCAACAAAACAAGCTTCTTGGACTTCAGGCCTTATACCAGCTGTCACTCAATATCTGTGCTACACTTTACTGCAAAATTCCTAAAAAGTGATTGTTTCTCCTTATCTCTTTATCTCCATCATTTATATATTTTTTTCTTTTCTCTACCTACTCCCGTAAGACATTTAATCACAGCCCTCTACTGAAACAGCCCTCACTGACACAATCAACGGTATTTATCTAGCCAAAAACATTGGCAAACTTTTCATCATTTGTTGTGGGTTAAATTATATTCCCTCAAAAGATATGTTGAGATCTTAACCCGCAGTACTCGTGAATATAACCTTATTTAGAAATGCTGTCTTTGTAGATGTCATAAAATTAAGATAAAATCATATTCGAAGGGGAGAGGAGGGAACACAATATATTAATAACTGGTATTTTTATAAGAACAGAAGTAGAAGCACAGACACACAGGGAGAATGCCACGTGATGACAGAGGCAGAGATGAGAGTGACATCTCTATCAACCAAAGCACACCAATGATTGCTGGCAACACCAGAAGCTAAGACAAAGGCATGGACCAGACTCACCCCTAGATCCTTCAGAGAGAGCATGGGTCTACTGATAACACGATTTTCTGCTCCTGGCCTCCAGAACTGGGAGAGAATATATTTCTCATGTTTTAAACCACCCAGTTGTAGTAATTTGTTATGGCAGCCATGAGAAACTAATATATCATCATATTTAACCTTTTAGCAGGCTTTTGAGATAGTGAGCATTCTTGGTTTTGAAATTTTTTCTTCTCCCATGTTTGTAGTATCACTCTCACCTGAGTTTTTCCATACCTTCTACTTTTCAGTCTCATTAGCTGGCTCTTCCACACATTCCGATCTCTCCATATTGGTGTGTCCTAAGGATCTATCACAGCAATCAGGCGAGAGAAAGGACTCAAAGGTATCCAAATTGGGAAAGAAGAGGTCAAATTGTCACTATTTGCAGATGACATGATCACTTATATAAAAAATTCCACAGATTCCACCAGGAAACTATTAGAAACACTAAATGAATATAGTAAAGTCACAGGATACAAAATCAATGTACAAAAATCAACAGCATTCCTATATACAAGCAATGAATCCTCAGAAAAAGAAGTGAGGGAGTCAATTCCTTTGCTATCACAACAAAAAGAATGAAATACCTGGGAATTAACTTAACAAAGAACGTGACAGGCTTATACACAAAAAAGTATAAGACACTTTTGAAAGAAATTGATGCAGACATTAAGAGATGGAAAAATATCCCCTGTTCATGGATAGGAAGACTTAACATTGTTAAAATGGCCATTCTGCCCTAAGCAATCTACAGATTTAATGCAATATCCATCAAAATCCCACAATCATACTTTTGTGAAATAGATAAAAGAATTATCAGATTTATATGGAACCATAAAAGACCTCGAATTGCCAAAGCAATACTACATAAAAAGAATAAGGCTGGTGGCATTACACTTCCTGACTTCTATTTATATTACAAAGCATCAATAGTCAAAACAGCTTGGTACTGGCAGAAGAATAGAAATACAGACAAATGGAACAGAATTGAAAAGCCAGAAATAAATCCACAAATTTATGGACAAATAATTTTTGATTAGGAGCAAAAAACATACAATGGGGAAAAGACAGCCTCTTTAGTAGGTGGTGCTGGGAAAACTGGAAAAACATATGGCAAAGATTGAATCTGAGCTGTGAACTCTCTCCATATACAAAAATTAACTCAAAATGGATTAA
>PVJL010021207.1:0-10927 GCA_004026885.1 Lyroderma lyra
TGTGCATGGGTCAGTGCGTGCGTGTGTGTGTGTGTGTGTGTATGTGTGTGTGTTGGGGTAGGGGACTGAAATTGCAGGATAATAACATCTTGATTTGTAACTATTATCGTTTCAACTTTTGATAATATCAATTGTGGTTTTTTTTCCTGAGAAACTCACCTTGCTTCATGTAATGAATTCCTTTTAAGGATAACCATTTATTCAAAGAAATTTCTATTTTATCATAATTATTTTTACATTTTTGTTAAATCTTGGGGCAGTTACATTGATTAGGAAAAGTTGCATAGGGTCCAGGTGTACATTTCTATAACACATCATCTCTGGGTTGTATTATGTGTTCATCACCCAGAGTCAGTACTCTTTCTATCACCATATATTTGTGTCTCTGACAAATGGAGATCCATATACTCTTTCCAGAATTCTGAAACATAGATTAAGCCAAGGACAAAGGGAACTTAGTTGTAACTGGGTGACTCTGCAATAGGTCAGTGAAATATAAGGGGTAGTCAAGAAATTCGTGAAAGAGAAGGGGTAGCAGAGAGATGAGAGTGCTTGTGCACACAGTTTGATTGTATGACTTATTACTACTATATGTGCCAAATTTCAGACTACTTACATCCATGTTCTTTCAGATATCCCTAAAGAAGCACATAAAACATGAAGAAAATCCCAAGTATGAATAAAATTGAATTTCATGTTGTCATTAAGTTCCTCACAAAATAATGGAAAACCCCTCAAACTATTTTGGAAGATATGTTAGCAGTTTACAGGGACTGTTGCCCTGGGAAATTTGTATTTTACAAGTGGCATAGCCTTTTCAAGCAAGGCAGAGAGTTTATTGAAAATGACCTCATCCAGGATGCCCTGTTGAGGCCACTTCCTCAGGCATTATCAAAAAAGTTGAAAATTTGGGAGTTCCCTGATGGTGTAGTGGCTTAAGGCTTCGGTGTTGGCGCTGTCAGCGCTGCGGCCTGGGTTCGATTCCCAGTCAGGGAGCTACCCACATACCAAAAAGCAAAAAGAAAAAAAAAGTTGAAAATTTGTAATGAAAGATGCCAGACTGAATAAAAAACAGCTTTCAGGAATGGTTGAAGCATCCCCTACAGCCATTCTGAATATTATTATCAGTATCTAAGGATGTCAAAAGTCAGTGCAAGATGGGTACTGAGAATGTTCATGCTACTTGGTAAGTGTTCAGAAGTTTTTGTACCTCTGCAGAGACAATAGAGATGAACTTTTAAACTGGATTGTCACTGCACTTGGGTTAGTTATTATGAGCCTGAGTCAAATCAGGAGTCCATGCAGTATCATGAAAAGCGCATGCCAACCCCTAATAAGTTCAAGTTGTTGCATCACATGAAAAAATTATGGCTTCTATTTCTGGGGATATAGAGGGTATCTGGCTTATCAATTACAAAAATAAGGGGGTCACAATAACTGTACAGTACTATTCTAGTCTGAAATAGTTAAAAAAAATCTTTGAAGAAGAAAAGTTCAGGAAAATGGTCCAAGGGAGTACTGTTTTTGTTTTGTTTTGTTTTGTTTTGTTTTGTTTTTTCATAACAACACACCTGTGCACTAGAGCAATGTTGCATTGGCTACTCTTCATAACTGTGTGATTCAAACATCAAACAACACTCTATACAGTCCACACCTGGCTCAGTATGATTATTATTTGTTCCCAAATATGAAAAAACAGCTTTGAGAGAGAAAATTTACATACAACAAAGAAGTTAAAACTCCATTTTGAGAATAAAAATAAGACAATTTTATTTCAAGGTTATAAATCAACTTAATAAAATTGGAAAAGTGCACTGGAGTTAAGGGTAAATGCATTGAAGAAAATAATAAATAGGATTTTTTTACCCTTCTTCCTGTCTATTTTGAGTTTCTTGACCAACTCTCTCATTAAGTCTAAGGTTTATCAGACTTCCTCCAGCCATTTCTCTCACTCCAAGAGCACTGTACATGTTCAATATTCTAATAGCACTGTCACTCAGGGATGTTTTCTGCTCTTGGCACCAAAAACTCACAGCAATAAACCCCAAGAAAACCACACATCTTACATCATGGAAGAACTGTGTGTTCACAACAACACTGCAGAATAGAAAATGATTATAGTTCATCAAAAATCATGGATCTCAGAGTTATCAGCATGAAGAAACATATAGAATGCCCTAGATAAGTCCAAGGTTATAGGACAGGAGGGGAGAGGCCAACGTGAGGTTGCTGTGTCTCACAGAGTTGACTAGGCCCCATGACAAGGCCTATGTCTGGACTACCCTGTGAGAGTGCACACACAGTGAAAACACTCCCATGAACATACACTTATTCTTGCAGAAAATGTGGGTGATTTGACCACCGACCTTTGTTTTCTAATCACAAGGATGCTGGCACACAATGTGCAGGAACAGTCCACAACATTCCTCCAGGCCCACACCTCTCCTTCTACAGGCAGGAGGAGCACCACTGGCCTGATTCTTTACTCCCACTCATCTAGGGCAGGACTCAGTGTGAGGGAGAGAGGGTCCTTGGATGATCCTCTATGCAAAGGACCCTATTGAAAGAGGATTGTCACAGCCTTGACTCCATCTGCACAGAGGGCATTTCTGAGATCTTTGGATCCTGCCAGCCAGTTCTGAGTGGGGTATCCCTATGGAGAGCTCAGGGCTTGCTGCTCCTGCAGCACATGCTCACTGCCCCACGGCAGAAATCTGTGTTCCACATAGGGGTCAAAACCATGTGACAGCATGCAAATTTCTCATTTCCCTTCATGGCTTGAAAAGCTGAGTGCTTGTCTGGAGCAGTGAATCCTATGTTCCACCATGGACATCCTGTGTTCTGCTCTGCTGCTGCTGACCATCCCTTCCTGTGAGTGCTCCAGTCAGGGAGGCCCTCAGTGATGAGAGGATTCCTGTTTTTGTTCAAAAGTGGCTTTACCTTTCTTGTGCTTTCTCCACAGGGATTCTATGCCAGGTCACCCTACAGGAGTCTGGTCCTGGGCTGCTGAAACCCACCCAGACCCTTACACTAACCTGCTCCATCTCAGGGTTCTCACTGAGCACTACTGGTATGGGTGTTGGCTGGGTCCGTCAGCCCCCTGGGAAGACACTGGAGTGGCTTGCACACATTTGGTGGGATGATGATAAGTATTATACCCCATCTCTGAAGAGCCGGCTCACAATCTCCAAGGACACTTCCAAAAACAAAGTGGTCCTAACAATGACCAACATGGCCCCTGAAGACACAGCCATGTATTACTGTGCACGAATAGCACAGAGACACAGCCCAGGGGGATCTTCTACAAAAACTCAGGGCTTCACCTCAGCTGAGCCCCTACATGTGCAGAACAGGAAATTGTGGACAGATGGCATTTTCCTGACAAGCTCTGAGGTTCTTTCACCCACAACCTGGGAGTGCGCTTTTCCTTTCCCTTTCTTTTTAGAAGACCCTGATAGTGAAGCATAAATGTGAGATGCTTAAATGTTTTTCATAAATTTTCTACATGGCAAGGCCAGATACATAATATAAAAATATCACCCACAGAATGTCGCTCTTTCATAGAGTGTTATTCCTCCAAGTGACAGGATACAAATAAACACAAATTTCACTCAAAGCAATATACAGATTTAATGAAATTCCCATCAAAATCTCACAAACATATCTTTACAAAATGAATCAGGATGGAGGTATCATGCTCCCTGATTTCAATTTATACTACAAAGCATCAATAATGCATCAAAACAGGTTGGTATTGGCAGAAAAACAGACACACAGACCAATGGAAAAGAGTCCAAAACCCAGAAAGAAATCTGTAAATATATGGACAAATAATTTTTGGTAAAGGAGCAAAAAAGTGGACAGTGAGGAAAAGACACCCTCTTCAGAAGATCATGCTGGGAAAATTGGAAAACCATATGCAAAATAAAAAATCTGAGCTGTGAAATATCACCACATACTAAGATTAATTCAAAATGGATTAAATGCCTCCCAATAAGACCCAAAACAATAAGCTGTATAGAAGAAAATATTGGTACTAATCTTATAGATCTCATGCACAAGGAGGACATCATGAACCTGACCTCAAAGGCAAGGGAAGTAAAAGCAAAAACAAATCAATGGAACTGTATCAAACTAAAAAGTTTCTGTAGAGCAAAAGAGACCATCCCCAAAGCAAAGTGATAGCCAACCGAACAGAAGAAAATATTCTCAAACAATGCATCTGATAAGAGATTAATATCTAAAATATATAAATAACCAGTGGGACTCAAAAACTAAAAACAAACAACCCAATTAAAAAGTGGGCTGAGGAACTGAACAGACACTTCACCCATGAAGACATACAAATGGCCAACAGACACAGGAAAAATTGGTCAACTTCATTAGCTAGCAGGGAAATTCAAATCAAAATCAAAATGAGATACCACCTCACACCTGTTAGAATGGCTATTATCAATAAAACAAGAAATAACAAGTGCTAAAGAGGGTATGAAGAAAAATGAAACCCTCACATGCTGCTGGTGGAAATGCAAATTGATAGAACTGCTATGGAAGGGAGTATAGAGGTTCCTCAGAAAATTAGAAATGGATTTACAATGTGACCTGCAATCCCCCTTCTGGGTGTCTACCCAAAAAGTTTGAACACCTTAGTCCACAAAGGCTTATGCATCCCAAAGTTCATCAGAGCACTGTTCACAGTGGCCAAGACATGGAAACAACCAAAATGCCCTTTGATAGATGATTGGATGATGAAGCTGTGGTACATATAACAATGGAATATTATTAGCAATAAACAAAGATTAAATATTGCCTTTTGTGACAAAATGGATGAACTTTGAAATCATCATTTTAAGCAAAATAAGCCAGTCAGAAAAAATCAAGAACCACGTGACTTTACTCATATGTGGAATATAAAACAAAGAAGCAAAAACTCATGGACACAATCAATAGTTCAGTCATTACCTGATGGCAAGTGTAGACGGGGTGGAATAAGAGGAAGGGGTTGCAGAAAAGGGAGAAGGAGTTAAGTGCATGGTGAAGGAAAGAGGATTGACTTTGGGTGGTAAACACATCATGCAGACGATTCACTGTAGAATTGTACACCTAAAACCTATGTAATTTTAGTTAACCAAAGTCACCCCAATAACTGTAACAATTTTTAAAAAAAGTTAAGGTGTTATATTTCAAGTTAAAGAAACATTAGCAGATAAGAAAATGGAATGAATTCCAGAAATATATACCTGAATTTTTCCTGCCATGAACAACAACAAAAATAATAGGGTCCAAGGTGAACAAATGAAATAATTTATGAAATAATTACACATGGACTCTGCTGTCACCATGGAGAATCAGACAGTGACCTTGGGCAGAAAAAATTTTAGAGGTTTCACATGCAGGTTGCAACTGATAAATCTTGCTATGAAATATGATTTTGTGCCCAGAGAGCCATAAGTGCCCACAATAGTAATACACAAAAACCTGGAAAGGAAAATAACTACGTTTGACTGTAGAAGCATATGTATTAAATATGATGAGCAAACTGGAAGAAACAATACAAAAAGCATCCCTCATACTGTCTCAAGTTTGGGCTTAAACATGAAATCAGAATTGTTGATATTTTATGAAAACTGTAGCAAAAAAATTTCAGCGTTCATGAATTAATAATAAAAGACAAATAAAGAGAATTAATAGATATCAAGCAGTGAATATTTCAGCACTCTAATGATTAGAATAAAAAATTTTGGATAAATTGCAGATCATAAAATTATTTATAGAAAACTAATAATCATGTGAATTATGTTAAGATTGAAACAGCAGGATCCATTAATGACAATAAAATTGCAAATAAAACTATCAAATTTAAAACTTTTGTGCCTAAGTGACTATCCAGAGAATAAAAGACAAGCCATAAACAAAAACATTTGTAAATTACATAAACACCCAATGACTGCATCTAGAATATTACAAGAACTCTCAAAACTCAACAGAAAGAAAAGAAAAAAACCTCTTCATACAACAGGCAGAGACTTGTACAGGCCTTTTATCTCAGAGACACAGATGTAAAATGAGCCGGGAAAACACACTCACCATCGCTGATTGCTAGGGACATTTCAAATCAAGTTCATGGTGAGAACCTTCTACCCTCATGGTAGTGTATCATGTAAGAGAAATACTTACTTCATTTTGTTTGAGCATTCTTTCTCTGTCTTGCCAATTACAGGTGGCAGATCCACTTTATGCAGGCTGAATGTTCTCTCATTTTCCACAAGGCCCTAAGGTATGGGTTGCCCCTCAGACTGAAGCAAACAAACAGAGGCTGCTGAAAAGCTGCAATCTCCCCCATCAGGATCTGATAGTGGTTATGAAAGCAGCTGTCTCCTGCTGTCTCCATCTTTGGTTCTCTTTTGTAACCTAGCAACACCACAGTGTAGCTGTCTCACCTACACTGATTCCATCCATGTCTTTAATGTCTTTCACCACAACCTTAACCCTTGAAACCTCCATGCTCTGGTAGAAGTGAAAACTAATTAAAATCCATGTCTAAGTGCAATCATACAAAATTGCCTTCTTGTAACTGCTTTATTTCAGAGAGGACGTCTTCTATGTTCATCCATGTTGTAGTTTGTGTCAGGCTTTTTCTGTTAAAGCTCAGTGATATTCATTTTAAGTAACACATTTTTATTTATTCATCCATTGATGGACTTGTAGAATGTCACCCATTCTTAACTATACTGAAGAATGTTACAATGAACAGGAAAGTGCAAATACATTCCCAAAGTTCTAAATTTATTATATGATGAATCCTTAGACAATAAATTGATTAAACATATAAGACTTTTGTGGGGGTTTTTTTGGAGTAACAAACATGCTATTTTTCTATAGCTGCACCATGTTACCATTCTATCAAGTGTTTGCAAGTTTCTTTTCTCTACAATTCAACATTAACATGTATACATTTGTTTTGTTCTGTTTTGTTTTGCTTTGCTTTGCTTTGCTTTGTTTTATAACGGCCATCCTAACAGGTGTGAACTGATTTCTTATTGTGGTTTTGATTTGTAGTTCTTCGTGAGTGATGGAAGGTATTGGACAGCTGTGTCTACTTATGAGCCTGTTGCCAGCTTAGTTCATTTCTGTTCCTATGTTGTCATTTTGTTTATTCCCACTTAATTATTTTACTTTCCATCACTCAGCTGCAGTTACCTTTTGATCCTGTGGTCTGTCTACATTTCTTTTAACCTTGCAACACACTAATTAGAGTAATTTGAAATTCAGTCTTTAACAATCCCTATATCTGTGTCATACATGAGTGTCACTTAGAAAACATGTCCATTAGTACTCTTGTCCTGTTCTTGTTATTCCCCATAATTTCTGTTATACCCAGACATGTAAGCATGTACAGTAATGCCAGGTGTACTATTGTATTGTATTGCATTATGTTGTGTGTCATTTTTTTCATGATCACAGTTAATCATTGTCTTTATGGACACAATCTCCCTCTACTTACTGTTGGTCTGTCACTGTGGAAGCCTCTGTGAATCTCATCAAAAAAGCTTCTGCAGCCCTTTGTTACCAAGAAGACCACTGTGGAAGCTTGTTTCTGCTAATGTCTTCAGAGAATTTAATTCACCCAGTTGTTCCCTTTTTGTGTTCCCTCCTTGTCATGGTGGCTGCTCCTTCTGTTGTCCCCACAGAGCATCTCTGCTCCAAATCTTCATGCTGAATCTTCCCTCAAGTTACATGATGACTGTTGGTGTGGTGAAGTGAGGTTCACCCTGTGACCTGTGACTGAGCCTTGTTATTAGGCAGGGACTTGCCCTGGTTATGGACTGTCTTTCCAGGTGTTCCTGAACCCCTCCAGGACCAATACTGGCCTTAAGTTATGTTCATGTTCTACTTCATGGCAGATGCTCCTTTCTGTAGCTGTGCCCTTCCCCTCATGTAATAATTGTCACCAGTGTCCTCAACTACCAGATCTATTTTCCTTTCCTGCATATTGTCATATTTATTTAGTAGTGAAGAGAATGGAGTGTATGTGATCACATGCAGGCAGTGAATGCCTATTTTCCCCTACCAAGTGCCACAGAACTGTGCTTACAAGTTAATGGTTCTCTCTGTACATGTTCATCTGTGAAATGAAGGTAAAATTAATAGCTATGACACAGGTCTTGTGTGTATATGTAAAACTAAAACAAGATGATGGGTACTACATGTATAAATATGCACATAAAATAATAAAAATCATATTTTACCAAATGTTCTCATTACCACCAGGACACTCACTCCTGCACTAAGACACTGCTCTCTGAGTAGGTACCCAACCCCAGACTTCCTTATATAGCAGAATGACATGCAAATAGGGGTTTCTCTATCATTGAAAACAGTCCAGCCCTGACCCTATAGCCCTGAGACAGAAGCCCCAGCCCTAGGACACACAGATTTCCCCATTCTGTGATCAAGACTGAACAGACACAACACACCCAGAACTGACTTCAGCAGACCAACCAGAAGAATAACTTATCCAGAAACCTATTGTGCATGCTGAACAAGAATTCTTACTTCTCTAAATAAGAATTTTAACTTTAACTCTTTAACCCTGGTAACAGGGGCATAGTTACCAGGATTAGAGGAGTAAAAAACTAGACTGTGGATGCTGTAGCCAGGGAGTGAGTAGTTACAGAATAGGTGAGCTTATCTCAGGTAGCTTTGTGGAGGTCACAGCCCTGACCCACGATGACCATCTCACAGGTGTTTTACTTATAAAAATGCATAATGTATACTTATAAATTACAGTGATACAAGTGTCATAGAAATGAAAACTATAAGAGCGGTTATGCACAGACTCTTTGACTAAAGGAATGTAGACATGTCCAAAGCCAACAGCAAGGCCAAGTTGATGACATCAGATAATTTGACAATCAGAACCTACTGGTAGAAAACCAAGTCAGAACATTACCTTCTGGGCCTCAGACTCCTTACTCCCTCATTGGTTGGTGAGCAAGGCCAAAATTTATCTTTTCCTGTAGGGTATGGTCATATATGAAGAAATCTTCATGAGGGTTCAACAACAGAGAGATTCAAGAAGATGCTGGTTTCTTTAGGAAACTGGCTGTAATGGCTGTGGGTTCACTGAGCTGTGAATCTGTATTTACATCAGATGCTGATGGTCTGAGATCAGTGGAGCGGTTCATCATGCAGGAAGGTGAGCAGCTGAATAAAATCTGAAGATCAATGGACCCTGAATCCATAATAGAGACATTGTGTCTGCAAATAGACTAGGTATTCCAGACACCCTGTCATAAAGCAAGCTGATCTCACTCATTGTCTCACTATTACCCCACCCACCAGGTGACTTGCCTGAACAGCCTTACCTGAGGCAGCTGAAAATACTGATTCTTCTTCTGACTTGTCAGATTTTCTCCAGGATACAAAAGTAGATTCTGCAGAAAATTTCCAGTGGCTAGCTCCAGTTATCAAAAGCAATCCAGTTCTACTTTATCTCCTCTCAGAGCAATTCTGATCTCTTCAAACCTGACATCTTGTTTTACAGGCCATGAAAGAACAGGGAAAATTAAGATGTATGCTATTTTAACATCTGTTCTTTGATTGTGGATATTTCTGATGAGCTTTCTAAAATAAGTCTTCACCCAGACAAGAGGTAATTCGGGGATACTTTGCAGGTGCACAGTGCAGAAAAAAATGGGTGAATTTACTGGCAATTTTCTGAAAATTAGTCACATTTTGTGTGTGTGTGTGTGTGTGTGTGTAATTTATGGAATAGTAGGGGTAGAGTGTGTTGTAGGTCAATGCAAAGATTCTCAGATGTAACCTTTTTTCAGTAGAACCTAAAGGAGATATAAAGGCAGCAAAAAGTTTCTGGTATCAAAAGGTTGTCAAGTTTGTCAGTACATCTGGAAGCCTCAGGAAAAGAATTTTGGGGGGTTCATACAGATTTGCTTGGGGATAACCTGCAGAATTATTGGTGTTTAGTGAGGCCAAGTCACTATTTCCAGGCATGATGTCAGTCGTGTATCTGATGGAGAATTTTAAATTGAAGGCACAGATATATAATACTGGAAGAGAGAAACTAGAGGTCAATGCCCTGTGAGCCTAGACAGTATCCTCCTCTGCAGAATGTAGACTGGGAAACAGGGGAAACTCAGATCTCACTTAACAGGGGCTACAATCCCAGGAGCAGGTAGAGAGGGAGTGATAAAAGAGTTTTCCTGAAATCCTGTGGCTTCCTCTATTCAGAAAACAACATAAAGTAAGAATAGGTTGAAAATTGCTGGAATATTGTAAAATGCACTACTTTAGAGGGAGAATTTACAAAACACAATAGGGGATAAAATCAAATATGTAATAAGCATTCTAGGACTTCAATATCTCTTGATAGTAGCAATCTGAGTCACATGGATGGTACAATTACTTTAAATAATCTAAACATTAAAACACACACTAACTTCAAATATATGACATTCACTATAGAAGTTCAGAAAAGTGTCAGGAGGTCCCAGAGTTATTGAAAGAGAAATTCCCAATGAAGAACATTTGGTGGAGACTAGTTTTTTAGTGGAAGGATCTCTGCCTTCACAGAGTTTAGACACCTGACAGGGTCACATATCCTCTAACAATGAGTAGGACTTAAACACTCAGGCTTACACTGCACATGAACAATATGTCAACAATCTTCTCTTAGGTGCACAATTTCTTCTGCTAGGAAGCACTCTAATTATGAATATGTAAATGAGCTGAAGTAGACTATGTTATATGGACATGTCTGTGCCCTGACCACATCAACTTGCACGGCACCCTCCCTGCAAAATCCTCAGCATATAGCCGTCACCATGAACTGGAGCTTGATAATCTTCCTGCTGACAATTGCTACAGATAAGGGGCTTCTCAGTCGCTGGATTGATAGTGTACCGCT
>PVJL010021208.1:0-10925 GCA_004026885.1 Lyroderma lyra
CCTTGGGCCACCGGATCCCAGGCTGATGCAGGCAGACAGCCCTTGCAGGGCACACACACCCTCCGCGATGGATGGAGGAAGGCGCCAGGGACCTATAATCAGAACATTGGCTGACCGCAATGTCACAGTTGCAGGGCCAGCCAATCCGGTCCCCGAGGCTGTATCAAGGGTTATGATGTCTTGAGGCCCCAGAGCTAATCAGCAGACACTAGAACAGTCAGGATTGTGAGTTCTATAATGCGATGCAGTGGGGAGCTGTGACCCTAGGAGAGGTTAGAGGTAAGTTTAGGACTTGTGTTAAGGATGAGATTCTGCGCAGCTTCAGCTTTGGTGTTAGCCTTAGAGTTAGCTTTGAGGTTAGAGGTTTTGTTGAAATTGTTGTTAGTGTTCAGGGTATGTAAAGTTGGGGGTGAGAGGTATGTGTACTATTGTGGTTATGGTTAGTATAAGGATCCATCTTTAGTTAGGATATGTGTTAGTTTTCAGGTTAGGTTCAGGGCTAGAGCTTGGATTGTGTTAGAAGAACCTTTGAGTTTATGGTATTAAGAACTTTGAAATGAGAACTCTGGGTAGAAGGGCTATTGATAGAGTGAGGTAAAGTTTGAGGATAGAGTTAGGTTTTTCGTTAGGCATATCCTTGGGTTAGGGTTTTGGTGAGCTAATGATTAGGGGTAGTTATATGCTTAGGCTTCGAGTTACCTTTGAGGATGGAGATAGGTTTCAAGATAGGGTAGGAGAAGGGCCGGTTTAATGATGCAGTGCAGATTTCACTTTATGATTCGGTTTATAGTATTAAGGTGAGATTTAGCTTGAAGGTCAGGGTTGGTTTTCCATTCGAGTTGGGGTTGGTTTTCCAGTAAAAGCAAGTATGGGTAACTTTCAGGGATAGTGTTATGGGAAGGCTTAGGGTTTCCACTAGGGGTCGGTTTAGCGTTAGATTTCAGTTTAGGATTATTTCTTTAGTATATTTAGAGATTTAGAGTTAGGGTTCAGTTTATAGTAAAGCTGAGGGTTCTGTTTTAAATTAGGTTTGGATTTAGTGTTGGATTACGTTTGGCGTTTCTTTGTAATTTAGGCCACGTTTATGGTTTGGGTTTTTTATTTATGTATTAAATTAATGACAGTGAAAATGATTAGTAACATTACATTTCCAGTGTGCATTTCTACAATACATAATTCATATTCATATATTGCTTTGTGCGTTCAGCACCCAGAGTCACTTCATTTTCCCCCTATATTTGACCACCCCTTTCCTCTTCTACGACCTCTCTTTTTCCTTACTTTCATGCAACCACTAATGTGTTGTCTGTATTTATGAGTTTTTAGATTTTTCTTTCTTGCTTTCATTTTTACATCCCAAGAATGAGTGAAGTTCTATGGTTCCGAGCTATTTCTTTTTGATGTATCTCCCTTAGCATAGTAATCTCCAGACCGATCCATGTTGTCACAATCGGCAGTGTTTCATCTTATTTCTGGGCGAGTAGTGTTTCACTGCATGTTTGTACCATATCTAATGCATCCATTCTATTGTTGAAGAACATGTTGGTTGTTGATATGTCTTGACCACCATAACTTGTACTGCAAGGAACACAGGGGTATGTATATCTCTATGCGTACATGTTTTCAGATTTGGAGGGTGGATACCCAGAGAAGGGATTGCTTGGATGTATGGTATATTTATTCTTAACATTCTGGGGAACCTCTGTACTGTTTTCCATCGTTGCTGTCAATTGACATGCCCACTTGCAGCATATGAGAGTTCTTTATTCCCACAGCCTCTACAACACTCGTTATTACTTGTCTTGTGGATCATAGCCTTTCTATTAATAACAGGTATGAAGTGGTAGTTCATGGCATTTTTCTAATAGCCAGTGTACTTAAACATTTTGTATGTATGTCTTGCGTATTTGATTAATCTGTCTTCTTCGGGAAAGTGTCTGTCCAAGTCCTCTGATCATGTGTTCACGGGATTGTTTGTTTGTCTGTTGGTGAGTTCTAGGAGTTCTTTATATAGTTTAGGTTTTAACCCCCTTTCAGTCATTGCTTGCAAATGTCTTCTCCCACTCTGTCGGTAGCCTTTTTGTTTCTTGATGGTTTCTTTGGCTATGCAGAAGCTTTTACGTTGGGTACAGTCCCATTCATTTCTTTTGACTTTTACATCCCTTGCATTTGAGGTAACATTCATCAAACTCTTTCTGAAGCAAAGTCTACAGGTTTGGGACCTACGCTTTCTTCTATGCAATTTATCATTATTGGTAGCATGTTTAGGTCTTTGGTCCAGTTTTAGTTAATTTTGTTATATGTTGAAAACTGTCAGCCTAGTTTCATTCTTTTGCATGTGATATTCTCTATGCCCTAGCACCGTTTATGGTAAATGGATTCTTTGCTTCATGTTATATTTTTGGCTTTCCATAAAAAACAATCTTTACTTATACATGTGGGATTTCAGTTTTCTTTCATTCGTGTGTGTGTGCCTATATTTCTGCCAATACCCTGCTGCTTATATTATTGTCATTGTGTGTTACAGATTGAAGTCAAAGATTGTGAAACGTTCACCATTATTGTTTTTTCCTTCGCATGCCTGTGTTTATTTGGGGTCTCTTTAGAATCCATACAAATCTGTTGATGTTTTTCTTGAAATTTTTCAAAAATCTTTCATTGGAATTTTGATGGGGATGGCATTAAATCTGTTCATTGCTTTGTGTATATGACCATTTCAATGAGGTTCATTCGTCCCATTTATGAATATAAAATATCTGCATTTCTTTGTGCCTTCTTCAATTTTTCTTTCAGCGTTTATTTATTTATTTATATATTTATATCTATTCACTTTTATTGATAGACTTATTGGTGTGACATCTGTCCGGAAGGATTTCGTAGGTTTCAGGCATACAATTCTACTGTGCATTGTCAACTTGATGTATAATCAGTTCACATACCTAATGCGACATCTCTTTACATAACCTTATATTTAGCTTCGCCCCCTCCTCTCCCAGCCCCTCCCTTTTCTCCCGTCCCTAACCCAATCTTTCCCAAATAATCATTAAATCATTGAGTGTGTCCATGGGTTTTTTGTTTATTCATTTTGTTTTTTCTTTGCTTTCAGTTTTATATTCCACATATGAGTGAATTCATACAGTTCTTTGATTTTTCTGTGTGGCTTGTTACCCTAAGCATGATGATCTCCAGGTCCATCCGTGTTGTTGCAAATGACAATATTTCATCTTTTCTTATAGCTGATTAATATTCCATCAAAAATTAACTCAAAATAGATTAAAGAACTTCATATAATACCTGTAACAATACACTGTGTAGAAGAAGACATTGGTCCTAAACTTATAGACCTAAGACTCAAGGAAGACTTCATGACCCGGTCCTCAAAGGCAAGGGAAGTATAAGCAAAAATAAATTAGAGGGACTATATCAAGCTAAAAAGCTTTTGCAAAGCAAAAGAAAACTTCAATTTCTTTTAACATCTTGTGTTTGTCAGAGTATAGGTCCCACAGGCCTTGTGTTAAGTTTCTTCTCAGCGTTTAGGTTAGTTTTAACATACAAATTAGGGTATGTGTTGGACTGATCTTTAGGGTTACTGCTCTTTTTAGGTGGGTGGTATCAGTTAGAGTCAAAGTGATAACTAACGTTAGGGTTAGCGTTCAATTGATCATTAGAATTAGGGTTAAGATTAGGGTTATATTGACTTTTGAAGTTCGGGTTTCACTCTCAATTACTGTTATGATTAGGCTTATTGTTATTTCTAGAATTTGGTTTAAGGGAAAGCACGGGTTATGTAATGGGTAGGTTTAGGTATGTGTTTAGTTTCTGATGAGGTTAGAAACCATGTTAGGTTCAGGAACTAGCTATGGTTAGCATAATATTTAGGGTTAGGGTCATGGTTAGAGTGAGGTTTGAGGTTATTTTTTTTAGTTTTTAATTAGGTGTGGTGTAGGTTTAAGACCAAGATTGGGGTTGTAGGGAAGCCTTGCTTTAGTTTTAGGTAGACGATATGGTTTAGATTTTGAGTTAGGCTAAGGGTAAAAAATAAGGTTAGGTTTGATTTTATTATTAGGGTTAGCAGTAGAACAAATAATCCCATTGTGTTTAAGGTTAGATTTTGTGTTTAAGTTTAGGTCTTTTGGTTTTATTCATGGTTCATTTGAGAGGTTGGTAAGAAGTAGTGTTTTACGGTAAGCTTTGAGGCAGGGTTTGGCTCTGAATTGGGGATAAAGTTAGGGTTAGAGTGAGGGCTGTGGTTAGGGTTAGGTTTACAGTTATATATTAAGGGTCATGTTTTAAGTTAAGTTTAAGGTGAGGTTTTGAGTTTGGTATGAGAGTGGGGTTAGATTTGTGTTTCCATTTAGTGGACAGATAACATTTAGGATTACGTTTTGAGTGAGATTCAAGTTAGGGAAATGTTAGAATGAGTTTAGGTTAAGAACTGATTTTGTGATGATGGTTAGTGTTAGTGTAGATTAAGAATAAATTGTGAGATTAAGATGAAAATTTAAAATGTATTTTTTTTGACTAAGGTTTAGTTTTGAAGTTATGTTTTTAATTAAGTATAAGGATAGTTTTAAGTTCATTTTACAGTCTAGGTTTAGGGGTAAGGCTGAGTTTATGCTTAGTGTTATGGATAGGGTTCTTGTTCTGTTTCCATTTAAAGTTTGGGTTGAGGTTGTGATTAAATTTAAGGTTACTGTTAAGATTAGGCTTACCATTGTTTTATGGTTTACTTTGAAATTGGGATTAGGTTTAATGTTCTTTGTAGGTTATATGCTGGCGTTACGGTTGGTGCACGATGTAGTGAAAGGGAAGGATGAGGTTTAGAGTTAGGTGTGAATTTAGATTTTGGGTTAAAATTACTTTTAAGTTTCAGGTGTATGTTTAGGTTTAGGACTCCCATTAAGCTTAGGTTTAGGGTAAGTGTGAAACTTTAAGATAGGATTGTGATTAGAGATAAGATTAGTTTTGAGGTTTATTTTACGATCAGGTGCTGGTTAGGCTGAGGGTCAAGAAGAGTTTGAAGTCCAGGCTTACGTTTAGGGTTACGCTTAGGGATTTTGTTTATGTTCATGGTTCATGTTCCAAGTAGATTTTGTTTCAGTTTTAGTGTTAGGTTTTGCTTTGACTCCACAGTAAGGGTGTAAATTAGGATTGAGTTCATAGTTAATGTTAGAGAATAGGCCAGGTGTAGTGTTAGACTTAAAGCTAGGATTAAGGTTAAGATTCCTTTATGAGTTCCTTTGAAACATAGGGTAAGATTTGGGTTTAGGGTTCACTTATGACTAAGTTTAGTGTTAGGTTCGTCATTGAGTTAGGTATTGTGTTTGGGATAGTTTAATACTTATTCCTTTCATTTTTAATTTTTGCCACCACATTGGCATTTGAGATCATGAAAAGTGTTTTTCAACTTTCCACTTACCTAGAAGCAGCAATGGGGCCTGAAGTCACATAGTCAATTCAAATGCTCATCATAGATCTCACTACTCAGTCTTCTCTCAGGTTTTCAAAAATAACTTCTCAACTCTCAAATCTCATTGTAGTTATCAGATCAGGATTGAGCGGATGACTTCCCATCAAGATACCAAACAAAAATGCCAGCACTTTCTTCCTTCCTACCTGACCAAAAATGACAATCACCTATGCAATGCATAATAATGCACATGAATCTATTTTTCCCATTATCTCAAGGTTCCATTCTGTATTTTAGTTGTGTAAGTGTATTTTAGAAATACTTAATATAATTCTGAGTAAAATACAAAGCATAAATAAAAAGACATACCAGGGGCTTCTATTTTAAATATTCTAGAAGGAATGCACGCACAATCACTCTAGTATTTTGAACAGTCAATTGTAAATAATAATCAAAGTGCATTGTGTGCTTGCTGTCCCCACCCCCTGCCGCCCCCCTTCTTCACATAGGAAAACAGTTCAGTGGTGTGAGTACAGTTAAAGGAGGGGATGCAACTGCTAAATATACGCTCACCTATCTCACAGAACATACAGAGAGAAAGTAAGTTGATTTCATGTTATACAAACCTAAAATTCCTCCGCAAGAGAACGGCCTCCTGTTCAATATTTATTATGATCCCAGCCACACAACCACTAAGTATAGGGTAAAACAGACAAAAGTACGTACGTAATTCACCAGAACAAACAACCCTTTTACTCTGATTTATCTTGGATCAAGCAATGCCTTGAAATAGGTATGAAGTGATGCATCAAAATTATCAATTTGAAATCCTCATTACCCTGGTGAGAGCAGAGGCTTGGAGAGGCGGTTTGGCACCAACAGGAGCGCCCTTGGGCCACCGGATCCCAGTCTCATGCAGGCAGACAGCCCTTGCAGGGCGCACCCACCCTCCGCGATGGAAAGAGGAAGGCGCCAGGGACCTATAATCACAACATTGTTGAACCGAGATGTCACAGTTGCAGGGCCAGTCAATTGGGGCCCCGAGGCTGTATCAAGGGATATGATGTCTTGAGGCCCCAGAGCCAATCAGGAGACAATAGAACTGTCATGATAGTGAGTTCCATAATACGATGCAGTGGGGAGCTGTGACCCTGGGAGAGGTTTAGTGGTAAGTTTAGGACTTGTGTTAAGGATGAGATTCTTATCTTATGCGCAGCTTCAGCTTTGGTGTTAGCCTTAGAGTTAGCTTTGAGTTTAGAGGTTTGGTTAAAATTGTGGTTACTGTTCAGGGTATGTAAAGTTGGGGGTGAGAGGTATGTGTACTATTGTGGTTATGATTAGTGTAAAGATCCATCTTTGAGTTAGGCTATGTGTTAGGTTTCTCGTTAGGTTCAGGGCAAGTGTTTGGATTGGGTTAGAAGAAGGTTTGAGGTTATGGTATTAAGAACATTGAAATGAGAACTCTGGGTAGAAGGGCTATTGATAGAGTGAGGTAAAGTTTGAGGATAGAGTTAGGTTTTTCGTTAGGCATATCCTTTGGTTAGGGTTTGGGTGAGTTAATGATTAGGGATAGTTACATACTTAGGCTTCGAGTTACCTTTGAGGTTGGAGTTAGTTTTTAATATAGTGTAGCAGAAGGGCTGGTTTAATGATGCGGTCCAGATATCAGTTTATGATTCCGTTTTTAAGATTAGGGTGAGATTTAGCTTGGATGTCAGGAGTGGATTTCCATTCGAGTTGGGGTTGGGTTTCCAGTAAAAGCGAGTAATGGTTCCGTTCAGGGATAGTGTTATAGGAAGGCTCAAGTTTTCCACTAGGGGTCGGTTTAGCGTTAGATTTCAGTTTAGGATTATTTCTTGAGTATATTATGAGATTTAGAGTTAGGGTTCATTTTATAGTAAAGCTGAGGGTTCTGTTTTAAATTAGGTTTGGAGTTGGTGTTGGATTAGGTTTGGGGTTTCTTTGTAATTTAGGCCAGGTTTATGGTTTGGGTTTTTTATTCATGTATTAAATTAATTACATTGATATTGCTTAGTAACATTACATTTCCAGTGTGCATTTCTATAATATAAATTCATTTTCATATATTGAATTGTGCGTTCAGGATCCAGAGTCACTTCTTACTTCCCCCTATATTTGACCCACCCCTTTCTTCTTCTACCACCTCTCTTTTTCCTAACTTTCTTGCAACCACTAATGTGTTGTCTGTATTTATGTGTTTTTCAATTTTTCTTTGTTGCTTTCATTTTCACATCCCAAGTATGAGTGAAGTTCTATGGTTCTGAGCTATTTCTATTTAATTTATTTCCCTTAGCATGATAATCTACAGACCCATCCATGTTGTCACAATTGGCAGTGTTTCATCTTTATTTCTGGGCGAGTAGTGTTTCACTGGGTGTTTGTACCACATCTCCTGTGTCCAATTAATTGTTGAAGAACATGTTGGTTGTTGATATGTCTTGACCACCATAACTTGTACTGAAAGGAACACAAGGGTACATATATCTCTATGAGTACATGTTTTCAGATTTGGAGGGTGGATACCCAGAGAAGGGATTGCTTGGTTGTATGGTATATTTATTCTTAACATTCTGGGGAACCTCTGTACTGTTTTCCTTCGTTGCTGCCAATTGACATGCACTCCTGAAGCATATGAGAGTTCTTTATTCCCACAGCCTCTCCAACACTCGTTATTACTTGTCTTGTGGATCATAGCCTTTCTATTAATAACAGGTATGAAGTGGTAGTTCATGGCATTTCTCTAATAGCCAGTGTACTTAAACATTTTGTATGTATCTCTTGGGTGTTTGATTAATCTGTCTTCTTGGGGAAAGTGTCTGTCCAAGTCCTGAGCCCTTGTGTTCATGGGATTGTTTGTTTGTCTGTTGTTGAGTTCTAGGAGTTCTTTATATAGTTTAGGTTTTAACCCCCTTTCAGTCATTGCTTGCAAATGTCTTCTCCCACTCTGTCGGTAGCCTTTTTGTTTCTTGATGGTTTCTTTGGCTGTGCAGAAGCTTTTACGTTGGGTACAGTCCCATTCATTCCTTTTGACTTTTACTTCCCTTGCCATTGAGGTAACATTCAGCAAGCTCTTTTTGAAGCAAGGTCTACAGGTTTGGGACCTACGCTTTCTTCTATGCAATTTATCATTATTGGTAGCATGTTTAGGTCTTTGGTTCAGTTTTAGTTAATTTTGGTATATGTTGAAAACTGTCAGTTTAGTTTCATTCTTTAGCATGTGATATTCTCTATGCTCTAGCACCGTTTATGGAAAATGGATTCTTTGCTTCATGTTATATTTTTGGCTTTCCATAGAAAACAATCTTTACATATATATGTGTGATTTCACTTTTTCTTCATTGGTGTGTGTGTGCCTATATTTCCGCCAATACCCTGCTGCTTATATTATTGTCATTGTGTGTTATAAATTGAAGTCAAAGTGTGTGAAACCTTCAACATTATTGTTTTTTTTCTTCTGATGCCTGTGGTTATTTGGTTATTTCGGGTCTCTGTAGATTCCCTAGAAATCTGTTGATGTTTTCCTTGAAATTTTTCAAAAAACTGTCATTGGAATTTTGATGGGGATGGCATCAAATCTGTTCATTGCTTTGTGTAACATGATCATTTCAATGAGGTTCTTTCGTCCCATTTATGAATAGAAAATCTCTGCATTTCTTTGTGCCTTCTTCAATTTCTTTTTTTTAGCGTTTATTTTTTTATTTATTTATTTTTTTATTTCTATTCATTTTAATTGATAGACTTATTTGTGTAACATCTGTTAGCAAGGATTTCATATGGTTCAGGCATACAATTCTAGTGTGCATTGTCAACTTGATGTATAATAAGTTCAACAACTAATGCGACGTCTCTTTACATCACCTTATATTTAGCTTCACCCCCTCCTCTCCCAGCCCTCCATATTCTCCCCTCGCTAAGCCACTCGTCCCCAAATAATCATTAAATTATAGATTATGTCCATGGGTTATTTGTTTCTTCATTTCGTTTTTTCTTAGATTTCAGTTTTATATTCCACATATGAGTGAATTCATACAGTTCTTTGATATTTCTGTTTGGCTTATTTCCCTAGAGCATGATGATCTCCAGGTCCATCCGTGCTGTTGCAAGTGACAATATTTCATCTTTTCTTATAGCTGAGTAATAGTCCATCAAAATTTAACTCAAAATAGATTAAAGACTTTCATATAAGACCTGTAACAATACACTGTATAGAAGAAGACATTGGTAATAAACCTATAGACCTAGGACTCAAGGAAGACTTCATGAACCGGTCCTCAAAGGCAAGGGAAGTGTAAGCAAAAATAAATGAATGGGACTATATCAAACTCCAAAGTTTTTGCAAAGCAAAAGAAAACTTCAATTTCTTTTAACATCTTGTGTTTGTCAGAGTATAGGTCCCTCAGCCCCTGTGTTAATTTTCTTCTCAACGTTGAGGTTAGGGTTAACATACAAATTAGGGTATGTTTTGGACTGATCTTTAGGTTTATTGCTTTTTTTAGGTGGGTGGTATCAGTTAGAGTCAGAGTTATAACTAAGGTTAGGGTTAGCATTCAGTTGGTCATTAGAATTAGGGTTAAGATTAGGGTTATATTGACTTTTGAAGTTCGGGTTTCACTCTCAATTACTGTTATGATTAGGCTTAGTGTTATTTCTAGAATTTGGTTTAAGGGAAAGCACGGGTTATGTAATGGGTAGGTTTAAGTATGTGCTTAGTTTCTGATGAGGTTAGAAACCATGTTAGGTTCAGATAATTAGCTATGGTTAGCATAATATTTAGTGTTAATGTTAGGGTTAGAGTTAGGTTTGAGGTTATTTTTTTAGTTTTTTTATTTATTTACTTATTTTATTTTGTTTTATTTTATTTTTAATTCATTTTTTTTGTTAGACTTATTGGGGTGACATCTGTTAGCAAGGATTACATAGGTTTCAGGCATACATTTCTACAGTGGATTGTCAAATTGATGTATAATAAGTTCACCACCTAATGTGACTTCTCTTTCCATCACCTTATATTTAGCTTCCCCCCTCCTCTCCCAACCCCTCCCCTTTCTCCCCTCCCTAACTCACTCATCCCCAAATAAACAACAAATTATCGATTGTGTCCATGGGTTATTTGTTTGTTCATTTCTTTTTTTTTTGCTTTCAGTTTTATATTCCGCATATGAGTGAAATCATGCAGTTCTTTGTTTTTTCTGTCTGGCTTATTTCACTTAGCATGATGATCTCCAGGTTCATCCATTTTGTTGCAAATGGCAAATTTTCATCTTTTCTTACAGCTGAGTAATATTCCATTGTGTTTATGTACCACAGCTTCTTTATCCAGTCATCTGTCGCAGGGACCTTTGGTTGTTTCCATGTTTTGGCCACTGTGAACAGTGCTGCAATGAACATTGGGGTACATAAGTCTTTGCGGACAAAGGTTTTCAATTTCTTTGGGTAGATCCCCAGAAGGGGGATTGCTGGGTCAAATGGTAGCTCCATTCCCAATTTTCTGAGG
>PVJL010021209.1:0-10926 GCA_004026885.1 Lyroderma lyra
TGTCAAATACAGGGGGAAGGAAGAAGTGACTCTGGGATCTGAACGCACAATGCAACATATGAATATGAATTATGTATTATACAAAAGCACACTGGAAATGTCATGTTACTAATCATTGTCACTGTCATTAATATAATACATAAATAGAAAACTCAAACCATAATCCTGGCCTGAATTACAAAGAAACCCCAAACCTAATACAACACCAAATCCAATCCTAATTTAAAACAGAACCCTCAGCTTTACTATAAACTGAACCCTAACTCTAAATCTCATAATATACTCAAGAAATAATCCTAAACTGAAATCTAACAGTAAACCGAGCCCTAGTGGAAAACCTGAGCCTTCCTATAACACTATCACTGAAAGGAACGCATTCTCGCTTTTATTGGAAACCCAAACCCAACTCGAATGGAAAACCAACACTGACCTCCAAGCTAAATCTCGCCCTAATTCTAAAAACCGAATGATAAAGTGAAATCTGCACCGCATAATTAAACCGGCCCTTCTCCTACCCATTCTTAAAACCTAACTCCAAACTCAAATGTAACAAGAAGCCTATGTATATTACTACCCTTCATCATTAACTCACCCAAACCCTAACCCAAGGCTGTACCTAACGAAAACCTCTATCTCTATCCTCAAATTTTACCTCACTCTATCAATAGCCCTTCTACCCAGAGTTCTCATTTCAATGTTCTTAATACCATAACCTCAAAGCTTCTTCTAACCCAATCCAAAATCTAGCCCTGAACCTAACCTGAAAACTAACAAATAGCCTATCTCAAAGATGGATCCTTACACAAATCATAACCACAATTGTACACATACCTCTCACCCCCAATTTTACATACCCTGAGCACTAACCACAATTTTAACAAAACCTCTAACCTCAAAGCTCACTCTAAGGTTAACACCAAAGCTGAATCTGCGCAGAATCTCATCCTTAACACAAGTCCTAAACTTACTTCTAAACCTCTCCCAGGGTCACAGCTCCCCACTGCATCGCATTATGGAACTCACAATCATGACGGTTCTATTGTTTCCTGATTGGCTCTGGGACTGCAAGACATCATAACCCTTGATACAGCCTCGGGGCCCCGATTGGCTGGCCCTGCAACTGTGACATCGCAATCAGCCAAAGTTATGATTATAGGTCCCTGGCGCTTTCCTCTTTCCTTCGCGGAGGGTGTGTGCGCCCTGGAAGGGCTGTCCTCCTGCATCAACCTGGGATCCCATGTCCCAGGGGCATTCCTGTTGTCACCAAAATGCCTCTCCAATCCTTTGCTCTCACCAGGGTTCTGAGGTTTTCAATGGATAATTTTGATGCATCACTTCATACCTATTTCAATGCATTGCTTGATCCCAGATAAATCAGAGTAAAAGTGTGGTTTGTTCTGGTCAATTATGTATGTACTTTTGTCTGTTTTACCCTATACTTAGTGGTTGTGTGGCTGGGACCATAATATATGATGAACAGGCAGCCGTTGTCTTGCGGAGGAATATTAGGTGTGTATAACATGAACTCAAATTACTGTCTCTCTGTATGTTCTGTGAGATAGGTGAGCGTACATTTAGTAGGGGCATCCACTTCTTTAACTGTATTCACACCACTGACCAGTTTTCCTAACTGAAGAAGGGAGGCAGCAAGTGGTGGGGACAGCGATCACACAATGCACTTTGATTATGGTTTACAATTGACTTTTCAAAATACTAGGATAATTGTGCGTGCATGCATTCTAGAATATTTAAAATAGAAGCCTCTGGTATTTTTTCAATTTATGATTTGTATTCTACTCAGAATTATAGTAAGTATTTCTGCAATACTATTATACAACTAAAATACCGAATGGAAACTTGAGATAATGTGAAAAACAGATTCATGCACATTATTATGAATTTCATACGTGATTGTCCTTTGTGGTCAGGGAGGAAGGAAGAAAGTGCTGGCATTTGTGTTTGGTATCTTGATGGGAAGTCATACTCTCAATCATGATCTGATAACTGTAATGATATTTGAGGGTTGAAAAACTTTCTTGAAAAACTGAGGGAAACCTGAGTAGTTAGATCTATGATGAGCATTTGAATAGAATATGTGAGTTCAGGCCCCATTGCTGCTTCTAGGTAAATGGAAAGTTGAAAACCACTTTTGATGATCTCAAATGCCAATGTGGTGGCAAAAATTTAAAAAAAAAGGAATAAGTATTAAAACTATTCCAAACACAATACCTAACTCAATGATGAACCAAACAATAAACTCAGTCAAAAGTGAACCCTAAACCCATTACCTTAACCTAATTTTCAAGGGAACTAGTAATGGAATCTTATCCTTATCCCTAGCCCTATGTCTAACACTACACCTGGCCTATTCTCTAACATTAACCATGAACTCAATCCCAATTTACACCCTTACCCAGGAGTCAAAGCAATCCCTAACCCTAAACATAAAACAAAATCTACTTGGAACATGAACCATGACCATAACCAAAATCCCTAAGCGTAACCTTAAACCTAACCCTGGGCGTCAACATCATCTTGACCCTCACCCTAACCAGCACCTGATCATAAACTTAAACTCACAACTAACCTTATCTCTAATCACAATCCTAACTGAAAGGTTCACACTTAACCTAAACGTAAGCTTAACAGGAGTCCTAAACCTAAACAGACACCTGAAATTTAAAACTAATTTTAACACAAAATCGAACTTCAAACCTCACTCTAACCCTCATCCTACCCCTTCACTACATCGTGCACCAACCATAACCCCATCATATAAACTAAAAAGAACACTAAACCTAATCCCAATTACAAAGTGAACCATAAAACAATGGTAAGCTTAATCTTAACAATAACCTTAAGTTTAATCACAACCTCAACCCAAACTTTAAATGGAAACAAAACAAGAACCCTATCCATAACAACAATCATAAAGGCAGCCTTACCTCTAAACCCAGAATGTAAAATGAACCTAACACTATCCTTATACTTAATTAAAAACATAACCTCAAAACTAAGCGTTAGTCAAAAAAAAATTCATTTGAAATTTTCATCTTAATCTCTCAATTTATTCTTATCCTACACTAACACTAACCATCATCACAAAATGAGTTCTGAACCTAAACTCATTCTAACATTTTCCTAACTTGAATCTTACTCAAAACTTTATCCTAAGTGTAATCTGGCCCCTAAAAGGAAACACAAATCTAACCTCACTCTCATACCAAACTCAAAACCTCACCTTAAACTTAACTTAAAACATAACCCTTAATACATAACAATAAACCTAATCCTAATCGCAGCCCTTAATCTACCCCTAACTTTTTCCCCATTTCAGAGCCAATCACTGCCTCAAAGCTTACCGTAAAACACTATGTCTTAGCAACCTCTTATTTGAACCATGAATAAAACAAAAAGACCTAAATGTAAACACAAAATCTAACCTTAAACACAATTGGACTTTTTGTTCTACTGCTAACCCTAATGATAAAATCAAACCTAACCTTATTTTTATCCCGTAGCCTAACTCAAAATCTAAACCATAACGTCTACATAAAGCTAAAGCTAGGCTTCCCTACAGCCCCTATCTTGGTCTTAAACCTACACCACTCCTAATTAAAAACTAAAAAAATAACGTCAAACCTAACTCTAACCCTAATCCTAATCCTAAATATTATGTTAAACATAGCTAGTTACCTGAACCTAACATGCTTTCTAACCTCATCAGAAACTATACATATACCTAAACCTACCCATTACATAAACCGTAATTTCCCTTAAACCAAATTCTAGAAATAACAATAAGCCTAATCATAAAAGTAATTGAGAGTGAAACCCGAACTTCACAAGTCAATATAACCCTAATCTTAACCCTAATTCTCATGACCAACTGAACGCTAACCCTAACTTTAGTTATAACTCTGACTCTAACTGATACCACCCACCTAAAAAGAGCAATAACTCTAAATATCAGTCCAACACATACCCCAATTTGTATGTTAACCCTAACCTAAACGCTGAGAAGAAACTTAACACAGCGGCTGAGGGACCTATCCTCTGACAAACACAAGAGGTTAAAAGAAATTGTAGTTTTCTTTTGCTTTGCAGAAGCTTTTGAGTTTGATATAGTCCCATTCATTTATTTTTGCATGTACTTCCCTTGGCATTGAGGACCGGTTCATGAAGTCTTCCTTGAGTCCTAGGTCTGTAAGTTAGGACAATGTCTTCTTCTATACAGTGTATTGTTACAGGTATTATATGAAGTTCTTTAATCTATTTTGAGTTAATTTTTGATGGAATATTACTCAGCTATAAAAAAAGATGAAATATTGTCATTTGCAACAACACGGAAGACTTGGAGATCATCGTGATTATGGAAACAAGCCACTCAGAAAAATCAAAGAACTGTATGACATCACTCATATGTGGAATATAAAACTGAAAGCAAAGAAAAAACAAAATGAACAAACAAATGACCCATGGAGACAATCAATGAATTAATGATTATTTGGAGACCAGTGGGTTAGGGAGGGAAGAAAAGGGAGGGGCTGGGAGAGGAGGGTCGTAGCTAAATATAAGGTGATGTAAAGAGACGTCGCATTAGGTGGTGAACGGATTAAACATGAAGTTGACAATGCACAGTAGAATTTTATGCCTGAAACCTATGAAATCCTTCCTTACAGATGTCACATCAATAAGTATCAATAAAAATGAATAGAAATAAATAAATAAATAAATAAATAAATGCTGAAAAATATTGAAGAAGGCAGAAAGAAATGCAAAGATTTTATATTCATAAATGGGACGAATGAACCTCATTGAAATGGTCATGTTACACAATGCAATGAACAGATTTAATGCCATCCCCATCAAAATTCCAATGACAGATTTTTGAAAAATTTCAAGAAAAACATCAACAGATTTGTATGGAATCTAAACAGACCCCAAATAACCACAGGCATCTGAAGGAAAAAAACAATAATTGTGAAGGTTTCACACTCATTGATTTCAATCTATAACACACAAAGACAATAATATAGGCAGCAGGGTATTGGCAGAAATATAGGCACAAACACACCAAGGAAGAAAAACTGAAAATCCAGAAGTAATCCAACATGTATATGTGAAGATTGTTCTTTATGGAAACCAAAAATATAACATGAAGCAAAGAATCCATTTTCCATAAACGGTGCTAGGGCATGGAGAACATCACAGGCAAAAGAATGAAACTAGACTGACAGTTTTCAACATATACCAAAATTAACCAAAACTGGACCAAAGACCTAAACATGCTAATAATAATGATAAATTGCATAGAAGAAAGCGTAGGTCCCAAACCTGTAGACCTTGCTTCAGAAAGAGTTTGATGAATGTTACCTCAAAGGAAAGGGAAGTAAAAGTCAAAAGAAATGAATGGGACTGTACCCAACGTAAAAGCTTCTGCACAGCCAAAGAAACCATCAAGAAAAAAAAGGCGACCGACAGAGTGGGAAAAGACATTTACAAGCAATGCCTGAAAGGGGGTTAAAACATAAACTATATAAAGAACTCCTAGAACTCAACAACAGACAAACAAACAATCCCATGAACACATGGGCACAGGACTTGGACAGACACTTTCCCCAAGAAGAGGGATTAATCAAACACCCAAGAGATACATACAAAATGTTTAAGTACACTGGCTATTAGAGAAATGCCATGAACTACCACTTCATACCTGTTAATAATAGAAAGGCTATGATCCACAAAACAAGTAGAAACGAGTGTTGGAGAGGCTGTGGGAATAAAGAACTATCATATTCTGCAGGTGGGCATGTCAAATGGCAGCAACGATGGAAAACAGTACAGAGGTTCCCCAGAATGTTAAGAATAAATATACCATACAACCAAGGAATCCCTTCTCTGGGTATCCACCCTCCAAATCTGAAAACATGTACTCCTAGAGATATACATACCCCTGTGTTCCTTGCAGTACAAGTTAAGGTGGTCAAGACATATCAACAACCAACATGTTCTTCAACAATTGATTGGATGCAGGAGATGATGTACAAATACCCAGTGAAACACTACTCTCCCAGAAATAATGATGAAACACTGCTGATTGTGACAACATAGATGGGTGTGGAGATTACCATGCTAAGGGAAATAAATCACATAGAAATAGCTCGGAACGATAGAACTTCACTCTTTCTTGGGATGAAAAATGAAAGCAACAAATAAAAATCCAAAAACTCATAAATACAGACAACACATTAGTGGTTGCAAGAAAGTAAGGAAAAGGAGAGGTGGTAGAAGAGGAAAGGTGTGGGTGAAATATAGGGGGAAGGAAGAAGTGACCCTGGGTTCTGAACGCACAATGCAATATATGAATATGAAATATGTATTATAGAAATGAAACCTGGAAATGTAATGTTACTAATCAATGTCACTGTCATTAACAATACATAAATAAAAAACTCAAACCATAAACCTGGCCTAAATTACAAACTAACCCCAAACCTAATCCAGCACCAAATCCAAACCTAATTTAAAACAAAACCCTCAGCTTTACTATAAACAGAACCCTAACTCTAGATCTCATAATATACTCAAGAAATAATCCTACACTGAAATCGAAATCTACACTGAGCCTAGTGGAAAACTTGAGCCTTCTTATAACACTATCCCAGAAAGGAACCCATACTCGCTTTTACTGGAAACCCAACCCCAACTTGAATGGAAAACCAACCCTGACCTCCAAGCTAAATATCACCCTAATCCTAAAAACTGAATCATAACTGAAATCTGCACCGCATCATGAAACTGGCCCTTCTCCTACCCATTCTTAAAAGGTAACTCCAACCTCAAAGGTGACACAAAGCCTAAGTATATAACTACCCCTAATCATTAACTCACCCAAACCCTAACCCCAGGCTATACCTAACGAAAAACCTAAATCTATCGTCAAAATTTACCTCACTCTATCAATAGCACTTCTACCCAGAGTTCTCATTTCAATGTTCTTAATACCATAACCTCAAAGCTTCTTCTAACCCAATCCAATCTTCAGCCCTGAACCTAACCTAAAACCTAACACATAGCCTAACTCAAAAATGGATCCTTACACTAATCATAACCACAATAGTACACATACCTCTCATCCCCAATTTTACATACCCTGAACACTAACCACAATTTTAACAAAACCTCTAACCTCAAAGCTAACCCTAAGGCTAACACCAAAGCTGAAGCTGCGCAGAATCGCATCCTTAACACAAGTCCTAAACTTACATCCTAACTCCTCCCTGGGTCACACCTCCCCACTGCATCGCATTATGGAACTCACAATCATGACAGTTCTATTGTCTCCTGATTGGCTCTGGGGAGGCAATACATCATAGCGCTTGATACAGCCTCGGGGCCCCGATTGTCTGGCACTGCAACTGTGACGTCGCGGTCAGCCAATATTCTGATTATAAGTCCCTGGCGCTTTCCTCTTTCCATCGCAGAGGTTGGGTGCGCCCTGCAAGTGTTCTCAGCCTGCAACAGCCTGGGATCCGGTGGCCCAAGGGCGCCCCTGTTGGCTCCAAACCACCTCTCCAAGCCTCTGCTCTCACCAGGGTCCTGAGATTTTAAAATGGATAATTTTGATGCATCACTTCATACATATTTCAAGGCATTGCTTGATCCGAGATAAATCAGAGTAAAAGTGTGGTTTGTTCTGGTCAATTACTTATGTATTTTTATCTGTTTTACCCTATACTTAGTGGTTGTGTGGCTGGGACCATAATACAAGATGAACAGGCTGCCCTTCTCTTGCGGAGGTATTTTAGGTGTGTATAACATGAACTCAACTTACTGTCTCTATGTATGTTCTGTGCGATAGGTGAGCGTATATTTAGCAGGGGCATCCCATCTTGCAATTGTACTCACACCACTGAACTGTTTTCCTAAGTGAAGAAGGAAGGCGGCAGGGGGTGGGTACAGGAAGCACACAATGCACTTTGATTATGATTTACAATTGACTGTTCAAAATACTAGAGTGATAGTGCGTGCATGCCTTCTAGAATATTTGAAATAGAAGCCTCTGTTATTTTTTTAATTTATGAATTCTATTCTACTCAGGATTATAGTAAGTATTTCAGAAAGACTTTTACACAACGAAAATACAGAATGGAACCTTGAGATAATGGGAAAAAGAGATTCATGTGCATTATTATGCATTTCATAGGTGATTGTCTTTGTGGTCGGGGAGGAAGGAAGAAAATGCTGGCATTTGTGTTTGGTATCTTAATGGGAAGTCATCCTCTCAATCCTGATCTGATAACTACAATGAGATTTGACAGTTGAGAAGTTATACTTGAAAACCTGAGAGAAGACTGAGTAGTGAGATCTATGATGAGCATTGGAATAGACTATGTGACTTCAGCCCCATTGCTGCTTCTAGGTATATGAAAAGTTGAAAAACACTTTAGATGATCTCAAAAGCCAATGTGATGGCAAAAATTAAAAAAAAATGGAATAATTATTAAAACTATCCCAAACACAATACCTAACTCAATGACGAACCTAACACTAAACTTAGTCATAAGTGAACCCTAAACTCAGACCTTACCCTAAGTTACAAAGGAACTCATAATGGAATCTTAAACTTATCCCTAGCTTTAAGTCTAACCCTAAACCGGGCCTATTCTCCAACATTAACCATGAAGTCAAATCCTAATTTACACCCTTACCCTGGAGTCAAAGTAAACCCTAACCCTAAACATAAACCAAAATCTACTTGGAACATGAACCATGAACATAACCAAAATCCCTAAGCGTAACCCGAAACCTAACCCTGGGCGTCAACATCATCTTGGCCCTCAACCTAACCAGCACCTGATCGTAAACTTAACCTCACAAATAACCTTATCTCTAATCACAAGCCTAATTGAAAGTTTCACACTGACCCAAAACCTAAGCTTAATGGGAGTCCTAAACCTAAACATACACCTGAAGCTTAAAAGTATTTTCAACCCAAATTCGAACTTCACACCTCATTCTAACCCTCATCCTACCCCTTCTCTACATCGTGCACCGACCATAAAAGCAGCGTATAACCTACAAAGAACACTAAACCTAATCCCAATTTCAAAGTAAGCCATAAAACAATGGTAAGCCGAATCTTAACAGTAACCTTAAATTTAATCACAACTTCAACCCAAACTTTAAATGGAAACATAACAAGAAACCTATCCATAACACTAATCATAAACTCAGCCTTACCCCTAAACCTAGACTGTAAAATGAACTTAACACTATCCTTATACTTAATTAAAAACATAACCTCAAACCTAAACCTTAGTAAAAAAAAATTCATTTTAAATTTTCATTCTAATCTCAAAATTTATGCTTATCCTACACTAACACTAACCATCATCACAAAATCAGTTCTGAACCTAAACTCATTCTAACATTTACCTAACTTGAAGCTTACTCAAAACATAATCGTAATTGTAATCTGGTCCCTAAATGGAAAACAAATCTAACCCCACTCTCATACCAAACTCAAAACCTCACCTTAAACGTAACTGAAAACATAACCCTTAATATATAACTGTAAACCTAACCCTAACCAGAGCCCTTAATCTAACCCTAACTTTATCCCCAATTCAGAGCCAATCCCTGCCTCAAATCTTACCGAAAAACACCACTTCTTACCAACCTCTGAATTGAACCATGTATAAAACAAAAAAACCTAAACTTAAACACAAAATCTAACCTTAAACACAATCGGACCTTTTATTCTACTGCTAAACCTAATAATAAAATCAAAACTAACGTTATCTTTAACCCTTAGCCTAACTCAAAGTCTAAACCATAATGTCTAACTAAAGCTAAAGCTAGGCTTCCCTACAGCCCCTATCTTGATCATAAACCTACACCACCCCTAATTAAAAACTAAAAAAGTAACCTCAAACCTAACTCTAACCCTAAACCTAACCCTAAATATTATGCTAACAATAGCTATTTACCTGAACCTAACATGGTTTCTAACCTCATCAGAAACTAAGCACATACCTAAACCTACCCATTACATAACCCGTGCTTTCCCTTAAACCAAATTCTAGAAATAACACTAAGCCTAATCATAACAGTAATTGAAAGTGAAACCCGAACTTCAAAAGTCAATATAACCCTAATCTTAACCCTAATTGTAATGACCAAGTGAACGCTAACCATAACCTTAGTTATAACTCTGACTCTATCTGATACCACCCACCTAAAAAGAGCAATAACCCTAAGGATCAGTCCAACACATACCCTAATTTGTATGTTAACCCTAACATCAACGCTGAGAAGAAACTTATCACAGGGGTTGAGGGACCTATACTCTGACAAACACAAGATGTTAAAAGAAACTGAAGTGTATGGTTGCTTTGCAGAAGCTTTTGAGTGTGATATAGTCTCATTTATTTATTTTTCCTTATACTCCCCTTGCCTCTGAGGACCGGGTCATGAAGTCTTCCTTGAGTCCTAGGTCTATAAGTTTAGTACCAATGTCTTTTTCTATACGGTGTATGGTTACAGGTCTTATATAAAGGTCTTCAATCTATTTTGAGTTAATTTTTCATGGAACATTACTCAACTATATGAAAAGATGAAATATTGTCATTGGCAACAACACGGATGGAATGGTTAAAAGAAATTGAAGTTTTCTTTTGCTTTGCAGAAGCTTTTGAATTTGATATAGTCCCATTCATTTATTTTTGCTTATTCTTTCCTTGCCTTTGAGGACCAGTTCATGAAGTATTCCTTGAATCCTAGGTCTATAAGTTTAGTACGAATGTCTTTTACTATACAGTGTATTGTTAAAGGTCTTAAATGAAGGTCTTTAAACTATTTTTAGTTAATTTTTGATGGAATAATACTCAGCTATAAGAAAAGATGAAATATTGTCATTTG
>PVJL010021210.1:0-10924 GCA_004026885.1 Lyroderma lyra
CACACACACACGCGTGCGCACACACACAGCACTCAGTGACCACTACAGTAAAGAATGGGAAAAAAAGATGGACAGACTGTTTTCTTGAAAAGACTTATTAACAGGGAACCATGTAGGGCACAGTTACTGAAGTAAACTTTTCAGAGATACAGAGTTAAGGGATTTTTTTTTCAGCTAGAAAAGGCTAAAAATACTCCTAAGACCTTGGAAAGCATTCACGAGAGCAGCTAAGATTAACCGTGCAGTAGAGAGACCAACAGGCCAAACTCGGAGGCTGTTGAAAAGCAGGGGGAAAGCTATCTAACACGATCGTGAAGTCTTTATTAGGTGGAGAGGCGTTTTCTCCATCGAAAACAGAAGGCAGGGAAAGACAGTGCAGAAGTTTAACACAGGTTTCGGGGTGTGAAGCACGTTAGTCTCCAGCCGGTGTGGCTGTTTCTTCCGGTAGATTTGGGAGGTCAGACCTCCGGAGTGGTGGTTTCCCATCAGGAGTGCAGGCCGGCAGCTTGCGCAGTTCTGCTGTCAGCACTACCGAAGGCCGGTCTGGGCCGGAGACATGCGTCTGCAAAGGTGCTGGTTGATGTCAAATGCAATGCAGTTGCTAGAGGAGAACACTCACCGAGAGATCGTGGGACTTTAACCTGCACCCCACCTCAGAGGTCAGGATTTGCACTTGAGCTTTTTGACTTCTTTGGCTGTAACAACTCCTTCAAATCTACTCCTGTGGAAAAGATCTCTGAACAGGGAGGGGGGAATATCTGCACCAAACACCCGCTGGTACGACAGAAGTTGAACTTCATTTTGCCTTCTTTAGAAACTTATAAAGAACATTCAATGGGACACACCAGCAGCTTGGAAGTTGTGGAGGGAGGTGTATTCTTAGTTTTAAAATTTATGATCCTAGACATACACACCTGAGAGATGAATAGCAACTGTCGCGTAGTATATATTAAGGAGACACCCATGCCAAAAAGATAAAGCAGTTCACATCCGATTACTTCAATTTTCAGTTTGAAATATGAAGCCGGGGCATCAACTGAGTGATGGAGGGAGGGTTTAAAGAAAGGATTAGCTTTGAGGTAGTCACCTTAGACCATGATCACAAGAAATATTAGACATACGTGGAAGGACTCCTAGGCAATTCTCCTTTCAATGTGGTGATCACGGAGACAGAACTTGTTAGACTCCTAGTGTGCCTTTCCTCAGCCAGAGTCAGCTGCTCAGGTGCGAACCCCAAAAAGATGGGGCATAATTTCCATCTCAGGTGAGTAAATGAGAAGGAGATAATGGCAAGAGAATTGGCAGCATTTTCAAAAAAGTAATAACAACAACAAATCAAGTCATTCGTGACCAAACAGTTACAAAGTGAGGGATTCGTTAGCCACGCAAAAGGGACGGGGTCATTGGTGTGAAATCCTTGCTGTGGTTTTTAAAAAACAAGGAAAGGGAGAAAAGAGAATTGTTAAACAAAGCAAGTAAACTAGGTCATTGTGGGGTGGAAATTAGGATGTTTACTGTTGTAACCTCAGAGGTTACCTAGTGTTCGGTGGTAGTCAGTTCCGGAGTATGACCTATGACTGGGGTTACTATGGGTTACAAATGGGTGAAGAGATAAAGAACCCCAGAGCCCAGAGACAGCTGGATGAGCTGTTCGTGCAGATGCTGACGACAGGGACTGAGAAGAGAGCAATTCCAGTCCGAGAGGCTGAAAGACAGGAAGAGAAATCAAGGTCACTCATAGAAGAGAGTGACCAGGAGGGAGGAAGAAGTGACGGGAGCTTCTAAACAGCAGGACATAGGCCCAAGCTGTCCACTCTCCCCAAGAGAAGGAAGGGTGTAAATGGCCTAGAAGTGGCGACGAGGAAAACGCGACCCCTCACCAAGCTCCCGGCCCTCAGATGAGGGGGGAAAACCAACCAGCAAACAAAACCCACAATCAACTTCATTTTGAAAGAATAAAAAGTAAAGTGGTGTCCTCAGGGGGCAGCCTTATTTTACTTAAGTCACAGTAGCAAAAAGAATATTCAGAAAAAGAGGTTCAGAGTGTAAACATGTTGACAGGCCACGGTCCCGAAGTTTCCCAGTGGCCGATGAAAGATCCGAAGAGGAAAGAGGAGTAAATGGTACCAGGCCAGGGGACGTGTACAGAGCCATCGGGAGGGGACAGCTAGCATGCTACTGCCCCCTAGGAGTCAAGGACTTCAACTGAAACCCAACCAAACTTCCAGGAAGTCGTTGTGGACACTGACACTGACTCCAATGCATCTATGGAAACACAAAACAAACAAAAACCCAGCACAATATTGAAGGACAAAAACAAAGTCAGAGGACGGACAACTTCAAGCCTTATTATAAAGCTGCAGTAATCAAGTGTGGTTAAATAAGTAAATAGTAGAAAAATTAATAAGTCAAACAGAATAGAGAGCCCAGAAATGACTATACATAAAAATCAGTCAACTGGTCTTTGACAAAAGAGCAAAGGCAATATAATAAATGGTGCTCGGACAAATTGATATCTACAAGCAAAAAAATATGAATCTAGACATAGACTTCACACTTCTCATAAATTTAACTTAAATGTATCATAGACCTAAACATAAATGCAAAACTATGAGTATAAAGCTCCTAGAAGGTAACAAAGAGAAAACCTAGGTGACCTTGGATATGGAGATGACCTTTTTAGATACAACACAAAAGGCATAATCCATGAACATAATAATTGATAAATTGGATTTGATTGCAATTAAAATCTTCTGCTATTAAAAAAAAAGAACACGGTCAAAAGAATAAGAACAAAGATTGGGAGAAAAATGTTTGCAAATAACATATTTGATAAAGCCTTATCTAAATAATACAAAGAACTCCTGAACACAATAAAAAAAAACAATTAAAAAGTGGGCCAAGGATCTTAACAGATACTTCATCAAAGAAATTATACATAGTAAGCATATTATAATAAAAGATGCTCTACTCAGGGGTGTGCAACCTTTTGGCTTCCCTGGACCACATTGGAAGAAGACTTGGGCATGCATAAAATACATTAGCACTAACAATAGCCTATGAGCTAAAAATGAATAGATAAATAAATAAAGGTGCATGCATAATTTTTATAATATTTTCAGAAAGTTTACGAATTTGTGTTGGGCCACATTCAAAGCCTTTCTGGGCCGCATGCAGCCCGCGGGCCACAGGTTAGACAAGCCTGCTCCAGGTCATATGTCATCAGGGAAATGCAAATTAAAGCAAGATACCACGCCATACCTATTAGGATGGCCCAAATCGGGAACACTGAAAATATCAAATGCTGACGAGGATGTGAGGCAGCGAGACCTCTCTTTAATGGCTGGTGGGAATGCAGAATGGTACAGCCACGTTGGAAGACAGTTTTGTGATTTCTTACAAAAGTAAACACACTCTGACCACACAACCCAGCAATTGCACCTCTTGGCATTTATCCACATGGGCTGAAAACTTAAGTCCACACAAAACCTGCACACTGATGCTTACAGCAGTTTTATTCACAACCGCCAAACCTTGAAAGCAACCAAGCTGTCCTTCGGTAGTTAAATGGGTAAGTAAACTGTGGTCCATCCAGAATTGAGTATTCTTCAATATTCAAAAGACATGAGCTATCAAGCCACGAAAAGACATGGAGGAATCTTAAATGCATATTACTTAGTGAAAGAAGACAATGCGGAAAGGCTACATTGTGTGAGTCCCACCACATGATGTTCTAGAAAAGACTAAACTACACAGACAATAAAAGGATCAGTGATTGTCAGAGGTTGCGGGTGGAGAGGATGTATAGGTGAGACACAGACAATTTTCAGGGCATTGAAACTGCTTTGCCTGATACCATGTTGGTGGCTACATGTCATTATATACTTGTCCAAACCCACAAACTGTACAGAGCCAAGAGTGACCCCAGTGTAAACTATGTCATGTGGATGACTGGGTTGCACCAAGTAGATTCAGCAATAGTCCCAAATACATGCTCCGGGGAGGAAGAGGAGGATGGGAGAGGCTGTGTGTGGGGCGGGGGGTCGGAGTATGTGGGCCATCTCTGCACCTTCCACTTAATTTTGCTGTGAACTTAAAACAGCCCTAAACAATAAAGTCTACTTTAGAAAACTCTTCCTCCTCCAACAACTCATAACATGAGAGTTAATCATACAACAGTGGAGATGAAAAAGTAAAATGCTTGTTTATGTTCTTTCTGATTCAAAACGGTCATGTGGCAAGACCAAAATGCACAGCATCCTTATTGGGAAGATGTTTCTTTCACTTCACATCCATTCTCTGACCATGTCTCTCTCACTTCTTTTCTTTTGGAAGGTTCGGGAAACAAAGGTCTACTACATTAAAGGTTTACTTTAAATGTTTGGAGCAATTTATTCTTCATCAACCAGGCAAAAAATTACTCCAAAACAAGTAGAAAAGTCATTTTTGCTGAGTGTGAAAATTGTTCTCTATTCACCAGTTCAAATATTTAGGAAAGCAACGCACAAGTGAATTAATCAAACGCAAATGTAAGAAAGTGACGTGAGTATTCTCTGATCTCGATTGACATGAAAAATTTTACATGATTTTAAAAGTATCAATAGAGTACCACAATTACACACAAGAGAATGAAAGGGGAATCAGTGTTAATTATAGTGAAAGGGATTTTTTAAATAATTTGTTTGCATAATAAACACGTTATTCCGTAGAAAATTGTGTTCAGGATACCCAACTGAAGGTCCGATCAATGTTACTAGAAATGAGTTCGGTCTTGCTTTCATTTTCCCGCTTCTTTCTGATGGGTAACTCACATGCACGGACTTCACAGTGAACATGTGTCTCCCCCAGAGCCGTCCCACCGCTGCCCCACAGGGACACGGCACGTGCCAGCTCGCCTACCACTGCGTGAAGTCCCTGTCCACGTGCACGGCGATGTGCACTTTTCAAAGTGCGGATGAAATGGAAGCAGTGCACTGGAAATATGGCAGCTCATTGCAAACAGAAATATCCAAAAAGAAAGGTCTCTAATGTCCCCAGTGGTAAAGTCTCTGCAAGCAAAGGCTTCAACTCAAGTCACGATATTCTATTCTTTCCTACCAAGCACTGGAACCCCAAATCGCTATTAGCAGGTAGTCAAATAATCCCTTCTAAATATTAATACTTGTACCTTATCTTTTTAATTGTCCAACAACCCCATATCATGCTTGACCCAAAAAACTAAATTTTCTTCTAATGCCCAGCATGGAACACCCTGGACTCCAATAGTCTGCTATTGCCACAGGTCCCCAAGTCACACTGCGTCTTCACAGAAGTTCTCCCGCACCATGATCAGAGGTGCTTGTACTGCAACATTGAAGTTTCTGCTTGTTGAATCCCAGGTTCATAATGGAAGACGATCTGCTTTTCTGCACGTGGGACCCAATTCGTCAGCTCTTAGCAATCTTAGCAAACATGTCACAGACTGAAAGCTGCCCTGATGGCTCGGATGAAGGATCTGGACTTACCATCCCTCCTGCCTCCTAGTTATCAACTTCCTCTGACATTGGGTCACCTTCTTTTTGACTTTTCCAAAAACAAGGAATCTTATTAAACCCAGACAATTAAAGATATTCATTCTCTGCCTGGCTTCATAAGCGAGCCTACACTCAAGAATGCCAAGATGAGTCACCGTTTTCAGACACTGGCGTATCCTTAAGAATTTCAGGGTTATTTTCTGTTCCGGCTCATACCATGAAGTATATGGTACTTCTGTTGCTAAAGAAAGAAAAATGAAATGTCAACTGCCTCCAGGGTGACCCTTGGGCAAAGCATCTGGTTACACTAAGAATAGAAGCTTTTGTTTTCCTTACCTTCTGAAAAGATAGTAATTTATCAAAATGTTACTATCTACTTACTGTTTTGCGCTGTATTCTCACTCACAAGTTATTTTATCAACCTGCTCTATCCCTATACAAGAGAGGGAAACACTGATAGTAATTGATGCATTTATTTAGTGCTAGCCACTTGACATACAGGGTCTCATTTGATCCCGCCCCCCCATAACGATACTGTGGAATAAACAATGAATCATTAAGTTTGAGTGACCTGCTCCAAAATTCCAGCTCACATCCTGTAGGCAGGATATGAGCCCAGGTCTACTTGTGTCTGAGGCCCATAACCTATTACCCCAAATTGTATACTTATCCCCATTTGAGAGGTAACAAAAATGGACCTCAAAGATACTAAATAACATGCCCATCCAAGGTCTCACAGCTGACAAAATTCAGAGTTACAAGTCCAGCTCTCCCAATGCTGGTCCTATTTCTTGCCATCGTTCTTTCCTTTCCAGGCGTAAGACTAAAGTCACACTGCATTAGTGGCCCTGTCGGGCTCAGAGACGTGGCCTCTCCTCTGTCAGCACCAGAATGGAGAGAGGCAGATGCTAGCAGAGGCTGCCAGTCATTTGGAAGAAACTTCGAATGGAGCCCATTAGCCATAAAAACAGGATGTTTGGGGGGCACCTTTCAGAAAGTCTCTTTCAGGAACCTTTTCAATACAATTGTGACCTTGCCTGTCATCAGAGGACCGTCTACAAGTACTTAAGGAACTCACCTGCCTGCTGAATGTCCCATGGACCAGCAGAAAATGCCTCTCAATCAGGAGCAGAAAGTCGCACGCTCTTCCTGATTGCCACAAGACTCGGGGACAGACTTGCACGGGTCAGCTAGGGGCCACCTGCCTGCCCCACTGACCTGTGTCAGAACAGACATGACCAATAGGGGGTGAAGAATCTAAGAAGCTAACCCCTAAGGTCCTTCCCTCCATTACCTCTGAGGCTATTTAACATTTTGACTTTGAGAAACAAAAGCAAAACAGAAAATAAGTGCGCAGAAACCTGCCTTATTTTAAGGGCAAGTTATTCCTTTAGAGAAGTCTTAGGGGAAGTTGCAAACCTTCAGTCCAATAACAAATGTTGGAACACGAGGGCTGTCCCCGAGAGAAGGCACCGGAAACGCCCCTGTGTTTCCTACCACACGGCGGATACTTGCCGGACAGCCCTCCTGTACCACGATCAGATACCATGCTGTCTGCTTTACAGAAATGACTGTCTGCAGCCTCGTGACACCTCCGGGGAGGATTCTGGCTTTCAGCATGTGTGTGAGCAGTTAAAAAGGCTTGTCCTGACCTCAGCAGCTAGAAAGGGCAACGCTGCCCTTGCTTTCTGTTATTACATTTATTGGGGTGACATTGGTTAGTAAAATTACATAGGTCTCAAGTGTACAGTTCTATAATGCGTCATCTATAGATGGCATTGGGTGCTCACCAGCCAGAGTCAGTGACCATATATTTGAGTCCCCTCCCGCCTCCCCATCCCCCACCCCCCTTACCCTCTGATAACCACTGACCTGCTGTCTGTGTCCATGAGTTCCTGGTTTTTAGTTTGTCTCAGGGCATGAGCGTCGGTGCCCTGGTTCTGTCAACGGCAAGCTGGAGCCTGGAGCAAACTACACGTTCACCACGGGGGCTTTGGACCAGGATCTAGGCAGGAACCTACGTCCTGTATCTGGTTCTAATACTCTCTGAGTTCACAATCCCAAAACACAGATGGCGAGTCACCACACTGCAGGGTCACGTGAAGTATTAAATTGTCTGATGCGATAATTAATTGAAGTAGAATAGCACGAGGTGGTATTTTCTCAATAACCTTCGACCCAAGTCACTGAGGACTAGGAAAGTATCAAACTCAATATACAGATTTTTTACACCACAAAATGTTTCTGCTTTTGGAAGGGCAAAGGTAAATACTTTTACAATATTTTACAGCTTATAAAAGCCACATATATCATGTTATTAAATCTTCACAAGTCTTTGAAATGGACATTAATGTCCCCAGTGAGGATCCCTAAGACCCGGGAAGCATAAATGAGTTTGCCCAGAGGGGCAGGGCAGGTAAACGGCAGAGTGAGGGCTGAGACCCTGGTCTTGACCCCCGTCTCGTGGTCTTCATACGTGAGCACTTTTCCTTAAGATTAACCATCAGTAACACCCGCGTTCCCCCTACAACGAATTAAAATTCAACACTGACCCTCAAAGCATCACTGCCTGTATTTAATGCATCTATTTGGAATATGACAAAATTTCTGAATAATTTGAGGTTAATTATTTATGTTGGAGCCCTACGGTTGCAGCCTTTTATTTTACAAGAGCAAAGATGAGGAGAAATAAAGCAAATAAACAAGGAACAGTTCCCCATTTTGCCACGGAAACGTACCTCATGTTTTAAGCTAGAGGCTCAGTTCGGTGCCCAAATGCACGTTTGACTCAGTTCTGAACCGTCAAAATGGTTTTCCTGCCCAGAGCTAAAAGCATATCTGCTATACCTTTCAAACACTGTGACCAAACTGACAAACTTTTCAAGTTGCTCTGTTGTTTGAATGAAACGAGATGAGTATTTCTTGAAAACCAAACTGCATCAAAATGCCCTAAGCCCACTTCTTCCCCTGGGAGAAGACTGAGTCCCTCGGGAGCTTTAAAAGGGCGCAGTTTCCCACAGCGCAGTGCGCCATCCTGTCGAGGTGCTCCCCCGGGGAGGGTCAGAGGTTGCAGAGCCCGCTGTGACAGGCACAGGGCCATGGGCACTCCGGGGGTGCCTGGAGCTGGCTGGAGGAACCAGCCCTGCAGAATGATGGGAGAAGGAGCAACTGGAACCTAGGAGCCCCCAGTGGGACAAAGCAGAAACAGGTGGAGTCCACCTTCTGCACCCCGTGAGTCACAGCTCCCGAGTCACCCTGTGAGGAGCAGCCTGCCCAAGGCTGAGGACAGAGGGCCTGGACCCCCCTTCCTGTCTGACAGGGAGAAGCACCCACGCAGAGCTGGGCTCACACGCCCAAAGTCACCCATGCAAAAGACAGAACTGGCGTCTGGGGCTCCTGCAGAGACAGGAATGGGAAGCAGAAGTGCTGACCCACGGGTGGGCCCTGGGTGAGGGGCATCTACTCCAAAGGTCCTCTTGCCCCCGCTGCAAACCACATCCCCAGACACGGGCATGTCTGTGAGGATCCAGACAACCTGCGTCTGGTCCCAGCTGGTGACATTGCGCTCTGTGACATTAAGAGAGAAGCCCCTCCTCTCGAGGGCCTCACGTTCCCTAACAAAGTAATGCAGAGGAGATCCCTTGCCAGACCTTCTGTTCTGAATTATTGTGAAAGTGCCCTGGGAATAAACTCTTGGAAACATCTGGAAAGATGTAAATAGTACGGTACCAAGCAGGTGAAGCTTCAACATGAAAATACAACCCCTAGTGCAAGGATGTAGTCCAAGTTCACGTGAAGAAGGGCACCGTTTGAACAGAACACAGGGAGCTGGAAGTCAGAGCGACCGCCTCTCCCACCTGGGACAGAGGGCGAGAGCTGGCCTGCAGGCCTCGGTATCAGACAAGCAGCTTCATACGCGGACCCCTTTGAGAGCCGCAGGCTCGAAAGGCCCAGGAGAGGTTCTTTAAAGGTTTAACAGACTGTGTAAGTCCCTGGAGGAGGATTAACCAGTTCTTGCTTTCACAACAACGAAACAAACAAAAAACAAAACACAACCATGCATTTATAAGAGCCTTACATCTAGTCTTGATCTCAAGAGCAGTTTTGAAATTTCCCTGAGACAATGGCCAAGAGAGCAATATTTCAAAGTAAAGCCTTTGCCATTCCCTAATCTTCTTAATTTCATGCTCACCTATTACATCCTCATAGAAATTGGCAATCAAACCTTCTCGTCACGTTCCTCTGATGACAGAGGTCAGGCATCCTTATGCCAGCCTAACAAATGTCATCTGAAGGCCCGTCTGTGCCTGCGTTCTTCTCAAAAGAGGAGCATGCCGGCTGCTGAACGCTACTCTTCCTCGCTGCTGGTTAGCTACCAGCAATTGCCCTGGGCTCAGGAACCGAAATGCAAAGCCATTTCCCACTAAATGCCAAAAGCCACGTAACCCCTTACCTGGTCAAAGCCCGCTCTATGTCAGATCAAGCAAACCCTCTCGAAACGGTGTGGGTTGACATTCGTGATACCTGTCCCAAGACTTCAGCAAATATAAGGAAGATTTTTTCCTCTGAGGGAGAGGGAGGGCAGGGGAGAGAGAAGGTCATTGCTAATAATCTGTACCATATATTCACTTAAACATACAATAATCAACTTTTGTTTCATACCTATTCCACAAAAGGACAGAAGCCAAGAGAATGCCGAAGGTCTTTCAGTTTTATTGTCGATAGTGTTTTCAAATCTACATTCCTCTCTCACGTGATGCTCACAGCAATCCTGTGGTCATCTGCCCTCAGAAAGGTAACTGGCATCACCCCATCACACACAAATAACTTGGAGCTGGGGGGAACCACCTCAGTGTTGCACTAAGTATGGCCCAAGAACCATCTAGATCCAGACAATCTCAAGTTCTGATTAAAATTCAGACCCTGAGCCTCATTCCTCAATACCTGAGCCAGAACTGCCTTTCCTGTTCCAAAATTGCATCTGTAAATGCATAAGGCAGCCATGCTCACAGAGAGAGACACACAAAACGGGATCGTTTATGCAGGTTCCCTGGATAGAACGTGGCATTAAAAGAACCTGGTCGACTGTCCGCTGAGCCTGCTGAATGTCGCATTTGCCACACGTTGACACTGAGGGGTCTACCAGTTCCCTCAGCAGGGTCTTCATGGCCTGTTTCCCACATGCTCCTGACAAGGATTTTCGTCCTTCCCCCTCCAACCTCCTCTTCGCTAAGAACTGCTCCTGCTGCTCCCCTGCCCCCCCAGCTGCCCATCCCCGACTCACGGCAGCCACAGCACGCATGACCCCAATACACTCAGAAACCTGTGACGATGTTTTCTTTTAAAATCAGAAAATTAAGTTAATGCAATACAGCCTGGATTTTTACACACACACACACACACACACACAC
>PVJL010021211.1:0-10891 GCA_004026885.1 Lyroderma lyra
TTTTTTTTTTTATTCATTCATTCACACTATATCTTGTGATTGGTAAATTTAATTCATTTACATTTAAAGTAATTATTGATAGGTAAGAACTTGTTAATGGTTTTTCTAGTATTTCTAATTCCTTTACACTTGTCTTCCTCTCTTGCTCTCTTCCTTTGTGGTTTGATTATTTTTTCATAGTGGTATGCATTGATTCTTTCCTCTTTACATTTCGTGCATCTGCTGTAGGTTTTTGCTTTGTGGCTTCCATGAGACTTCATAAAATATCTTATAGTTATAATAGTATATTTTAAATGGATAAAATGATTCATCACATCCAAAACTCTATCCTGCTACTCCCCCATATTTAGTTTTTAATTCACAATCTACATCTTTTATGTTGTGTATTCATTAAAAAATTCTTGCAGCTAGAGTTATTTTAATACTATTGTCTTTTAACCTTTCCACTAAAGCTTATTTATTAACACCACTATTACATACTATAAATTTGACTATATATTTACCTTTACCAGTGAGTTTTATACTTTCATATGTTTCCATGTTACTAGCTAGCATTTTTTAAGTTCAGCTTGAAGAACTTCCTTTAGCATTTTTTTTTGTAAGTCATGTCTAGTAGTGATACACTCCCTCAGCTTTTATTTATTTGAGGAAGTCTATATTTATCATTTCTTAAGTTTTGCTGAGTAAAGTATTCCTAACTAACTGTTTTTCTTTTTTCTTTTAGCAATTGAATATATCCTCTCACTGTCTCCTGGCATCTGGGGCTCTGACATCCACAGTGTGCATAGAATTGAAGGGTGGACCGGTCCCAGGATAACACAACAGCAACTTTTTTTTCTGAAGGTAACACAGCAATGTCTTCCTCCCCAGGGAGTCTATCGTGGAGATATCTATGGGTTATATCAGTGGCAGAAGGAGCCCAGTGTCCACTGCAAAGTAGGCCACTGGGGTCCACACTGATGAACAAAACAGAGTTCTCTTCTGTGAAAGCTATGGGGAGTCAACGGCTGTTGTAAGGAACTATTAAAGCCTCAGCAGCAAAGTCTGCTAGGTCCCTCTACAGAACTGGCCACTGAAAACCACAATGGCGCCCACCACATTGCTGATATTGGTGGCCCCCACACTTCTTCTTTGTTCCTAGTTATCTTGAAATGTTTACACTGAGCCAATCTCCCAAGCAGTTATAGTTCATTTTATGTGCAATTATTTCTTTATTTTTTAAGATGTTTTATTAAAAATAAAGTTAACACACAATAGTATATTAGTTTCAGGGGCGTGCCATAGTTATTCAACATTTATATACCTAAAAAAGTGATCACCATGATAAGTCCAGCAACCATCTGACACTGTATCACACTATCACAATATTATTGACTATATTCCTTATAATGTATATTACATCCCCATGACTTATTTGTTTTATACTTGGAAATTTGGACCTCTTATTCCCCTTTACCTTTTCTTCCCCTTTTTAACTTTTCAATTACAGTTGACATTTCATATTGTTTTATATTAATTTCAGGTATATAGCATAGTGGTTAGATATTTGTATAATTTAAGAAGTGGTCTTCTTGACTAGTTTAGTACCCACCTGGCACTATACATAGTTATTACTATACCATTGACTATATTCCCTATGCTTTACATCCTCATGGCTATTGTATAACTATCAATTTTTACTCCATAGTTCCTTCACCTTTTTCACCTTTCCCCCAACCCCTTCCCATCTTCACCTCAACAAACCTAGTACCCACCTGACACCATACCTAGTTATTACAATATTATTGACTATATCCCCTATGCTATACCCTATATCCCCATAACTACTTCTTAATCCTTTCCCCTCCCTCCCTCCCATCTGTCAACCATCAAAATGTTCTCTGTATCTGCAAGTCCATTTCTGTTTTGCTTGTTTATTTTGTTCTTTAGATTCCACATATAAGCAAAATCTCACTGCACCTGTCTTTCTCTGAGAGTCCACTCAGCACAAGAACCCATTCCCTTCCATGGCTAAGCAATATTCCATTGTATATCTGTGTCACCTCTTTATCCATTCTCCTACCCATAGACACTCAGGCTGCCTCCACATCTTGGCCATGTAAACGGTGCTCCCCTAAACATGTGGATGCACACATCCCATCAAAGTAGCATTTTGGGTTTCTTTGAATAAATACCGGGAAATGAAATTAATGAATCCTTCTTTGTCACTTGTTACAGCCTTTGTTTTAGAGTCTATTTTGTCTGAGATAAGTATTGCTACTTCAGCTTATTTGTTTGTTTATTTGTTTCCATTTTCATGAAATAACTTCTTTCCTCCTTTTACTTTCAATCTCTGTGTGTTGTTCAATCTGAAATGAGTCTCTTGCAGGCAGCATTAGTAAGGGTTTTGTTTTCTTATTCTTTCAGCCACCCTGTGTCTTTTGATTGGAGCATTTAATCTATTTACATTGAAAGTAATTGTTGACAAATATGTAGCTATTGCCATTCTGTTATTCATAATTTTTTTTTTCACTTCAAAGAAATCCCTCTAACATTCCTTGTAGTACTGGTTTGGTGGTCATTAACTGGTTTAGCTTTTTTTTGTCTGGGAAGTTCTTTATCTGTCCTTGAATTCTGAATGATAGCCTTGCTGGGTGGAGTTGTCTTGTTTATAGGTCCTTGCTTTTCATCACATTAAATATTTTGTGCCACTCCCTTCTGGTCTGCAAAGTTTCTGTTGAGAAATCAGCTGATAATCTTATGGGAGCTCCCTTAGAAGTTACTAATTGCATTTTTCTTGCTGCTTTTAGGATTCTCTCTTTGTCTTTAACCTTTGCCATTTTAATTACAATGATGTGCCTTGGTCTAGGCATGTTTAGGTTTAGCCATTGAGGGACTTCTTGTGCTTCCTGGGCTTGTACTGTTAGGAAAGTTTTCAGTCATCATTTCTTCAAATAGGTTCTTGATCCCTTGCTCCCTCTATTCTTCTGATACTCCTATGATGCAAATATTGTTACACTTGATGTTGCCCCAGAGGTCTCTTAAATTATCCTCAGTTTTTTTATAAAAATGTTTTTATTGTTAGACTTACTGGGGTGACATTGTTTAGCAAGAGTTGCATAGGTTCCAGGTGTACATTCTACACTGCATTGTCTGTGTGTTTCATTATGCGTTCACCACCCAGTGTGAGTTCTCTTTCCATCACCATGTATTTGGCTCCTCCTCCCTCCTCTCTTGCCCCTCCCACCTCTCCCTCCTTCCCCCTAAATAACCATTAAACTATTGATTGTGTCCATGAGTTTGTTTGTTTGTTTTTTCTTTGTTGTTTTCACTTTTATATTCCACATATGAGTGAAGTCATGCAGTTTTTGGGTTTGGTTTTTTTTTTTGGTATGTGGGTAGGTCCCTGGCTGGGAATTGAACCCAGGCCGCAGCGCTGACAGCGCCGAAGACTTAAGCCACTACACTACCAGGGAACTTCAGTTTTTGGGGGTTTTTTGTCTGACTTATTTCACTAAGCATGATGATCTCCAGGTCCATCCATGTTGTTGCAAATGGCAATATTTCATCTTTTCTTATAGCTGAGTAATATTCCATTGTGTATATGTACCACAGCTTCTTTATCCAGTCATCTGTCGCAAGGCACTTTGGTTGTTTCCATGTTTTGGCCACTGTGAACAGCGCTGCGATGAACATTGGGGTACATAAGTCTTTGCGGACAAAGGTTTTCAAGTTCTTTGGATAGATCCCCAGAAGGGGGATTGCTGGGTCACATGGTAGCTCCATTCCCAGTTGCCTGAGGAACCTCCACACTGCCTTCCACAGTGGTTGTACCAGTTTGCACTCCCACCAGCAGTGTACCAGAGTTCCTTTTTCTTCATGAATATGTAAAACTGAGCATATTATAAAACATAGAAAGAGCAGAAGGCGTTGGTACAGGAGAGTTTAGAGATCTGAAAGAGAGGATGCCAGAAAGAGTAAGGTCAGAGGGGAGGCAGGAGAACGTGGAATCAAAGTCAAAGGAGGGAATAACTTTGGCCTCTTCCGGGACAGGAGGAGAAGAGAAGACCTGCAGAGCTGCATGAAAACTGAGAAGTGGGAGTTCCCTGATGGTGTAGTGGCTTAAGGCTTCAGCACTGGCACTGTCAGCGCTGTGGCCTGGGTTCGAGTCCCAGTCAGGGAGCTACCCACATACCAAAAAGCAAAAAAAAAAAAAAAAAAAAAAAAAAAGGAAAAGAAAACTGAGATGTGAGGCTGTGTGAAAGCTGAGGATGGACAGGTAGAGGGAAGTTAAGGGGTTTGGGTCTCACAGCAGCAGCAGCCTTTATCTACTGTTCAGAGCACATGGGATATATAATCTCCTTGACCTTTTGCAATCACTGTGTGCAGCAGGCAAGGCAAGTATGTGTTACAGGTCAGTAAACTTAAAGATAAAGAAACCTGCCCCCATTCTTCAACTAGCAACTAACAAAGGCAAGATTTGTCCCTATTTTGGTCTGATGTCCAACCAGAAGGGTAAGCAGGCCCCACCATAAGTGTCCTCCTCCTCAGGCAGTGTCCACCCTTCCCACAGTGACAATCCATGTCCCCTCCCTTCAGGGGGTAGGCCCCCATCTGAAGCTTCAGTCCCAAACACAACACCCTCTTCTGTGATGTCCCCTTGTTGCTACAAACTCACTGTATTCTAAACTAACCTTTCTCTCTAACCAAAAGAAACATGCTCCTCTTCTTAGGACTAGTTAGACAATTTGTAGGACCCAGTACAAAATGAAAATGCAGTGCCCTTGCTCAAAGATCAGGGAAAAAGTACCGATAAAGGTACTAAGATGGAAAGCTTTTTTCTTCTCTACCCTAGACTCTCTCTCTCTCTTTCTCTCTCTCTCTCTCCCCCTCCCTCCCTCCCTCTCTCACTGTATTATATTTGTTACTTAATGCCCTCTCTTGGCATTGAATACTAGCAGGTATATTCAGACCATCACTGGTGCCTGGAAGCCCAGCCCACAAGTCAGTGTGATATCAGCTCACTAAATGCCACGTTTCTCCTCCCACCAGCCTCCAGACCCATGCACCATGCCATGGAGTGGGTGGAAAAGTCAAGCCAGGCTTCTCCTCCTCCTATGGCCTCGTCACCCCAACCCACAGCAGAGGGAAGATTCCTAGGATCATCACCCCAACCCAAAGGAGACACCACCTCTCCAAGGTCTTGCTAGGATATACTAGGTATCTGGATGAGCAGTAGGTGAGAGATTTACCCCCAACAAATCACTGAAAGTTCTATAATGCTGCCTCATGCTCAACTTCAAGATGCCAACCCAGATTCTCACCATGCCTGATCCAGCCCCCAGGGGGCTTTGTCAATGATAGAGGGGAAGGGTGGGGTGGGCCCCATAGCATCAGGGGTCAGGCAACTGGGTGGCCGAGAACTCTTCCTTTAGAGGGAGGGAGGCAGCAGGAGATAAGAATACAGGAGAGCAGAGTCTCCATTTCCCATCAAGCTCACTTACAAAACACAAACTTAAAGACAAAATTATTAAGAAACTCAACATGGTGACCACAGGGCATTAAACCCCAGGCCTGATGCTATAGGCAACTATACTGGTTGTACATCCATGATGCTGGCCTTGTCTCCTCTCACATTTATTCTCTCAGTAGGTGACTGCAGCATCATTGCTGTAGGGAGGCTCCACATCTAGAGAGGCACCAAGTGCTGTTGGGTCCACCAGAACATTGCCCACAGTGAATGCTCTGAGCCCAGTGCTCATTCTCTGTCACCCAGACCACCTGCTTCCTGCCTTGTCCCATTCAACCAACCTCTACTCACTGTCAGGGATTTTCCCAAGGCAATGCAAAGCACACATCACTACCCTCCTCAAGAAATTTAATTGGCTCATCACTGTCACCTGAACAAGGTCAAAACATTTAATAAGGACATTCAACCCTACCCCTATGAGGGGTGAACAAGAAATTCACAGAAAGGTGGGTTATCTGTGATGTGGGAGTACTAATGAACACAGTTTGATTGTGTGACTTATTAGTACAATTTGTGCCAAATTTCAGCCTATTGCCTCCGTGTTTTTTCAAATGTCACCCAAGATGCACATCAAACATGAAGAAAATCCAAAATACAGATAAAATTTAATTTCACACCATCAGTAAGTTTCTCACAAAACAAGGGAAAACACCTCAAAACATTTTAGAAGAGATATTAGCAGTTTACAGGGACTGCTGCCTGAGAAATCCATGGTTTACAAGTGACAAAATTTTTAAGCAAGGCAGAGAGTTGATTGAAAATGATCTCTATCTGGGTGCCCTGTTGAGGCCACTTCCTCAGACATTGTCAGAAAAGTTGCCTGCACCCTGAGTTTTTCTTGGCTGTAGGAGAAAATGAAAATCTTCCAGATTATTGCAAATCAGACACATCTTTATCTTCCTTTAACATCAACAAGGACCCCTAAAAGGCCAATGATACTAAAAAAGAAAACAGAACCCTAGTTACCCTGAACAAAGGGCTCTGGGGACAATGACTGTGAGTCTCTCCTGCAGGTTGGTCAGCTGTGGCCTCATGTCCAGCTGCTGCCAGGACCTGGCCTCCATGCTCAGTGCCAGCCCCAGCCTGATAGAGCTAGACCTGCAGCAGAATGACCTGGGCGACCTTGGCGTCAGGCTGCTCTGTGAAGGGCTCAGGCAGCCTACCTGCCACCTCAGACTCCTGTGGTAAGGCCCTGCGGGTCCCTTCTGGGCAGAGGGCAGGGAAAGGGAAGGAACAAAATTTACATTATCATTTTCATATCACCTGATACCCACTCTGTATTCAAATGTGCTCAATTGTCTAAACCAGTCGTTTTCTAACTTATTATACTTGGAGACCAGTGAAAATGGTAAAATTATTTCAGGACCACTAAGGCAGAAATAAAAACCATAGAACAGTAGTTTTCATCACTGCTATGCAGACTGGCTCCAGTATGTGGACCAGTGGTGGAAAACCACTGGTTTAAACTGTGACTTTATAGGTGGTTCATTCTAATCAGAATCTAAACGAAGTCTACTCATTGTATTTAAATTGTTATGACTTGTAAATCTCATTTCAATATCTTTCCATCTATGGGCTCCCCTTTTATTAATATCTACTAGGTGCTGAGTACCATACCAGTAACAGGAAGCCCTGAGATGAATATGACAGCCATGCCTTCCAAAGGCTCACAGTCATAAGTAATAAATGTGCATAATCATTATCATGATCTCATACATGACATGTTGTCATCATTGTCACAGACACTGACTCTCTCTGCTGAGAGATAAATTTATTCCCTTTACACCTACAAAGGCTGACATCTGGGATCTCATTGACCACTAGGGAACCTTGGGAAAGCCATTTAAGATTATTGTAAAGTGTTTTCCGCTCTAAGGGTTTATCATTGATATTACCATTAGATTATAATTAATTATTGGCAAATAGGCCCTTTAAAAACAAGAACACTTCCTTATTTCATTATTATCATCGTCATTACAGAAACAGACAAGCACCTCCAGGCATGTATTAAGCGGGCAGCATACATTAGGTCATATGTTACTCACAGCTCTTTGAGATGGGGCTGTTACTATTCTTAGTTACAGAACAGGAAGCTGAGATTAGGGAGGCTCAATGACTTGCTCAGGAACCCACACTCAGAGCGCAGAGGGGCCAGGACTGAAACCCAAATGTCTCTGACTGTGACATCTCAGCTGGCAGCCACTCTACTGCATCTGCAGTGGCCTGCTGGGGTCTGGCACCGAGGAGGTGCTCAGTGAGTTTGTGTGAAGTAATTCAGTGTCTACCTCTCTGTTCTTTTCAGAGTTCACCTCCCTGCAGTCGGCTCCTACCTCTGGCCCAACATGGGTCTCCACTTTGTGGTGAGATGGCCAGTGACCATTGAGATTGAAATCTGTGCCTGGAACCAGTTCCTAAAAAAGACTGTCCCACAGGACAGCTGGCTGGCTGCAGGGCCTCTCTTTGACATCAAGGCTGAACCAGGAGCCGTGGCAGCTGTGTACCTCCCTCACTTTGTAGCCCTCCAAGGTAAGCACGAGGGAGGTGTGAGGGAAGGTGATGGCGGGAAGAATGGTTCTGACAGGGGCTTTGTATGGTAACGTCCTGAGGGAGGAGCTCGTGGCTTCCTCAGAGGGACAGAGAGGGTTATACAAGTGAAGACAGCTTTTCTCTCATTCTGCAGTGGGAATAGCTCTCTCCTGGCAGTTATTGGACCTGGCTTAGAATCCCATAGGAGCCATGGCAATTCTGGGGTGTACTATGTGATCCTGGAGGGGAGGGAAGAGAGAAAGAAAGGGACTCTACCATTATAAACCTCACAAGGGATCAGTCCTTGGAGAGTGATATGTGCTATTGGGCAAGTTCTTCCCCATCCCCCTTACTCCTGCCCGTGGAGGCCCTGGCACTTTCCACTGGGCAACAGCAATGTCTCCATCATGAACCCCACTCCCACCCCCAGCTCACCACAATGCTAGGCCAGAAGCTGACGTGAGGGAGAACAGAGGTGCATTTCTGGGGGTCCAATGCCTTTATAGGGGGAGGAGAAGCCAGGGATGCAGATGAAGTGAGTGAAATTTTACAAGTGAGGATCAAAGATAGAGGCTGCAATTAGACCCATTTTTTATTTATTGTCAACCTCACCTTCACCCCCATGTGCCCCAACCTTGCCACACTTCATGAACCAGTATTGGAAGCAGCTGGTGGCTTGAGTGACCTCAGTGGACCCTGTCCTGGACAGACTGCATGGACAGGTGCTGAGCGAGGAGCAGTATGAGAGGGTGCGGGCTGAGCCCACAAAGCCGGACCAGATGCGCAGGCTGTTCAGCTTCAGCACATCCTGGGACTGGGCCTGCAAAGATCAACTCTACAGAGCCCTGAAGGAGACCCACCCTCACCTAATTATGGAACTCTGGGAAATGTGGAGCTATAAAGGAGACTATGAGGGCTCCTGACACGCCCGCAGCTAAGATCTGAACATCTGCTATGAGTCCTGGCTCCGTGTGCCCACTTTTGGGGTCTGTTTATTCATCTCTAAACAAGTGGTCATCTAGCCCTAAAGTTATGGAACTTGGATGATGACTTTGCTGGGCATTACATGCCCATGCCAGGGATGCTGAACAGTCACCCAGGCTGTCTCCCTTGGTTTTCATAGGCCAGCTGTCCAGGTGGGATGACAGCATCTCAGGGAATGTTCATCTGCACCTGGTAGGACATCTGCAGACCTAGTAGAAGCCTAACCCTAGCATCTCATCTGGTGGTGACCACAGCCAAGCCTAGAGCCATCCTTGTGCCATCCAGATGCAAGGAGGGGTAGGGGGGACATGGGACTGGCTATGTCTGGCTAGAACAGACAATGGAATTGGACACCTTGGGAGTTTTGAATGGCTGGTGAATAGGGACAAAAACAGATGTATTTTTTACTTGCTCATGTTTAGTTTGGTTTTTCTATTAGTCAGTTGTGCTTTGTTGTTTCTGAAATCTAGATGGATTCCTATAGCCAGGAGAGTGGTGAAAAAGGAGGCTGCAGGGGGAATGGAGTCTAGGTCTTAGCTTAGATGACTCCTGCTATGGCAGGTGATTCCATGCCCTTACACCACTAACTGCCCTGTGTCCCTGCAGCCCCTCGTGTCCCCCACCCCACCAGATCACTCAGCATATGGCACTGTCCCTCCAGCTTCATTGCTGGTCTCTCCCTGATGGATATGTAGCTCCCCGAGGGCAGGCACCGTGTCTGATCTGCTCGTTATTCTCAGTACCTAGGACAGTGCCTGGACCATGGTGGGTAATAAGTGAGGACCTATGAGCAGGTAAGCGGTGAGGAACATTCCTCAGATACATCCTTTAATTCCCTTCCTGGCCACCATACTGTCTATGTAATCCAGGGTCCATTCTACTAACAATTCCCCAGTTAGTAGACTACTCATTGGCCCCAGTGAATCAGTAATCTTAGAATTCAAATCATTTTTATTGAAGCATTTACACCAATGTTTTTCTCAACTTGTGAGGGCAGAGCTTCACTCAGGCTACCCCTGCCCAAGATACAGTAGCCCAAGTTGACTGTGCCTCCCTCCCAACTCCATCACCTGCCTCCCTGAAAGTCACTTCTTCCTGCCATCTACTTGGGTCTTACCCCTGTCCTTAATTTTCACCATACAGCCTAGGGCATCTCTTCTTCAGCCTCCCTGCCTCTGAGGGTTAACCTGACAGTTAAGTGCAATAACACCTGTGTGAGTTCAGCTCAGTGTTCAGCTCAGTGTACATAGTGAGTACACAATAAGCAGTAGGTGTAATCACTTGGTTTAACTGCTCACTGATGGGGCAGGGGTGAGAGAGGTCAACATATCTCACCTCCCACAACTACCACATAAGAGAATTTGAGAGGGTTAGTGTATAAACATTGACAAAACCGAGAAGGGAAAGCCCCACTTTTGTGGCAGCAGTCCCAGTTGCTTCATAAGTATGTGCAGAGGTGCTACCTGATAGACACATTGACTTTCTGCTTAGGTCACATTGCTAACACGATCAATACATTTGGCTGACCCTGTTGGGAACGTCCTCTTCATGAGAGAGTTCCTGAACTTTGGGCTCCAGCTCTGGGGACTGTCCTCTAATGAAAGTGGAGTCTAGCAGGATGCTGATACTTGAGAAGGAAGTTCTTTTCCTAAGACCCAGGGAACTGTGCTGCATTCTGGTCCCAGGTAGAATAAGTTGTGCAGAAGGTATGCAAGTGTCCAGACTATGCACCCAAGAGTATGACTCTCCACCTCCAAGGACAGAAAGCTAGCACAATAAACTTGCTCATCTGAACAGAATCTCCAGATCAGTGTTGGTAATTTTCTGTTAAATGTGGCAGGTATATGGCTTAATAACTGAACTTAATGTCCT